>WBNP01003242.1:7518-23056 GCA_013401095.1 Passerina amoena | reverse complement strand
GGGGATTTAGCCCTGGTGAGGCCATGGTGAGCACAGCCCCTCCATCCCATGGGGATTTAGCCCTGGTGAGGCCATGGTGAGCACAGCCCCTCCATCCCATGGGGATTTAGCCCTGGTGAGGCCATGGTGAGCACAGCCCCTCCATCCCATGGGGATTTGTGACCCTGGTGAGGCCATGGTGAGCACAGCCCCTGCAGCCTGTGGGGATTTAGTCCTGGTGAGGCCATGGAGAGCACAGCCCCTCCATCCCACAGGGATTTAGTCCTGGTGAGGCCATGGTGAGCACACAGCCCCTCCATCCCATGGGGATTGTGACCCTGCTGAGGCCATGGTGAGCACAGCCCCTGCAGCCTGTGGGGATTTGTGACCCTGGTGAGGCCATGGTGAGCACAGCCCCTCCATCCCATGGGGATTTGTGTCCCTGGGGAGGCCATGGTGAGCACAGCTCCTGTAGCCCATGGGGATTTGTGACCCTGGGGAGGCCATGGTGAGCACAGCCCCTCCATCCCACAGGGATTTGTGACCCTGGTGAGGCCATGGTGAGCACAGCCCCTCCATCCCATGGGGATTTAGCCCTGCTGAGGCCATGGTGAGCACAGCCCCTGCAGCCCACAGGGATTTGTGACCCTGCTGAGGCCATGGAGAGCACACAGCCCCTGCAGCCTGTGGGGATTTAGGGGGTGCAGAGGTCCAGGAGGACACCCATGGCTGGAAAGAAGGCTGTGAACCCATGGAAAGCCCCTGCTGGAGCAGGCTCCTGGCAGGATTTGTGACCCTGTGAGGGACCCACACTGGTGCAGGCTGTGCCTGAAGGACTGACCCCATGGAAGAGGGACCCCAGAGCTGGAGTAGTTTGTGGAAAAGTCTCACCTGGGAGAGACCCCACACTGGAGCAGGGGAAGGACCTCTCTCCCTGAGCAGCAGCAGAAACCATGTGGATGAAGGGACAGCAACCCCATTGCCCAACTCCTGAGAGCTGGCAGGGGGAAGGGAGAGCCCAGGAAGAAGGAGTGGAGGATGTTAAGGGAGGGAGGAGGCCAGGTGTTTTTAGGATTCCTTTTAGTTCTCATTATCCTGCTCTGATTCTGATGGGCAAATTCAATTGACATCCTCAAGTCAAGCCTGTTGTGCCTGGCTGTTAATCTGTGTGTGATCTCTCCCTGTCCTTATCTCAACTCATGAACCCTTCCTTGTATTTCCTCTCTCCTGTCCAGTTATGGAGGGAATGGACAGAGCAGCTTTGGTGCATGCCTGGCATCCAGCCAGGGTGAACCCACCACACCGTGGCCATTTTTAATTTTAAAAAAATCCAAAGTGATGCAGGGAATTTCTTAGTTCATTTGCCCTACGAAAGGTAAAAAAAGTGTTCCCAAACAGGTGAGAACTTTATTTATTTGTCCTTCAAGAAGCACAGGACATTTTCAGCATTGGCATTAGCAAGGAGAGGGCCCACTTCTGTTCTGGCTGGGGGAGAGCTGGCCCAGGACAGCCAAGACCAACCAGCTGGCAGCAAAGATTGCTGAAAAAGAGCAAGAATGAAACAAAAGCCAGAAACAGCCTCACTGATCTCTGCAGACATTTCTGGGTGATGTCTTGCACAGCTCTTAGGGGAAGAGGTTCTCCCTCCCTGCAGTTACATTAGTCCATTTTGTTGCCAGTATTGTGGTATTTTAGTAATAAATCCTCAGTGCTGACCATCATCTCTGCCATGAGTGAAGGGAAGTGACAGCAGGTCCCAGGTCAGCTTTCCCCTTTCCCCTCCTCCTTCCACCATCTCCAGCATCCACAACACTGGCAGTCCTTCCCTGCCAGCCTGCTTAACTCCACACCTGCACAACAGCTCCCTGCACAGGCACCAAACCCTTAAAATGATAACAGATGTTTTCCTTTCCATATTTTTAAACATTTTTCATGAAAGCTGAAGTTAAAATATATATATATAATTGCTCTGCAGCGCTAGACAAACAGCCTTCACGCTCCAAAGGTAAAAGCCTTATTTCAGGAAAGCAAGCACACTGAGGGCAAAACACAGACCACTATCAATTGCTGCTCCCATAAATCACATTTATTTTCCAAATAATAGGAAGATTCATTGTTTTCTGCCAAGAAGTGTCACCTGGTAATAGGAGCCAGTCAAAGCAACAGTAATTTTCATGCCATAAAAACAGTATCAAGACCATTCACTGAGTAGGATGAATGCTATTGACTGGGGGGAAAAAAAAACCTATAAAAACAGGAGACAAAAGCGAAGAAATTAAGTAATGATGTATCGGGTGTGTAATGAAAGGTCTGGTAATATTTCCATTATTCAGCTTCCTTCCCTGGATGCCTCCTCTGAAGCCTTTATGACCCTACTAGGAAACCTTCTCCTCAAACCAGGGCTGTAAGGGGTTAATGGTGTGAGACCAGCACTTAGAGAAGAGCAGTTCAAACCATTGTACAAAAATGAAGGGAAAGGTCCTGCCCTGGCCTCTGTTTATTGACACAGCAAAAGCCCCAGAGCATTTCACTGAATTGACTTTTTCTGCTGCAAAAAGACACAGGGCTGAAGGGAGGGGACTGCAGAAGAGCTGTGGGCAGGAGAAGGCTCAGGGCTGTGGGAGAGAAGACACCTATGCTTACCCCACATCTGTCCCCTGTATGGGGGGCTGGAAACTACAGGGCCCCTCCACTGAGTCCACCAGCAGTCAAAACAAATAGCACAAGAAAAGCTGAGCATACACATCTTTATTCTCAATATTTACCTAAACTTCTACCAAAAAACCCTTTTCCACTATGACCAGTACTTCCAGACTGCCTGGCTGAGAGGCTGTTTGCTTGTGCAGCCCTGGTAAATCCATGGCCATTTCAGCTGGAAGCAAAGCACCTGGCTGAAGGTCTCACCAGACCAGGGGTGGAGAGGGACCAAGACCCATTGGTTTGCCCCACTTCCATCATCCACATCCCACAGACATGATTTCATACTCAGACTTGTGCAATGTCCTGCAGGAATGTCCTCTGTCCTTGTGAATGACCACCAAGCACACAGCCAGCAGGGACAGAGATGCAAAGCCTGCCTCGAGCACTTCTGCCTGTGTGCATGTGTCTGTCCCTGTCTGGATAGAACTGAGAAGAACAGGGGCTTGTTCTGTGACCTCCTGGCTTTCCAAATGACACCTCCACAGTCTCACTTCTCTGCAGCAACAGGTGATGGCAGCATCACCCCCTTCTAGTCAGTGCCAGCAGAAGGTACACCTAAAATAAAGGCCACCTCAGAACCTTTCCCCTCTGCCAAGAGAGACAGTCCCATCCTCATGACTGGGGTTTCTGAGCACATTTAACCCTTTCTAGCAAGAGAACGATGGCTTTTCTGGGTGGAAAATAGATTCTGAGGCAGCTCATTGTTAGCAACTTTAAAAACCACATTGTTTTTTAACCAAAACCTATCTGCTAAACTAACCTAGGAAAAACTTACTAATTCCTGCATGAACCAGGGATTGTTTCATAATTGGGCTGGTGGAAACACCTATAGCTCTCTGCCTTTCTCAGCTGACACATCACAATAAAACATGATACGAGGTGAATCATTACCATCGTGTTCTGTCACATCCATCTCATCATGCAACCTCAGACTTGCATTACATGAGCTGAATAATATTTTCCTAAGAAATCATGATAGAAAAATCTGTGGTTCCAAGGAAAGTAATTTTACTGATTAAAGAAAATGCCACCACCGAACCTGAATCCTGCTGAGAAAAACAGGGGCTCAGGTGCACCCAAACACCTCCTCCCTGTACATCCCAGCAGGGCTCTCTGCTGGAGCAGAGGCACAGCAGTCACCCATCACCTGAGTCTGTGTCTGCACTCAGGGCAAAAACATATTGAGCAAAATCACATTTACAGTGGAGCTGGATCTGACCCAGAGCTGCACAGCCAGACACACTCTGGGCTTTGACAGGTCCTGACACAACCTTCAGGGGCTCAGCTCAATGAGCTGGTTTTGCCTTTTGCCTCTGTTTGCTGTCCTGTGCCCTCTCATCTCTCTGGATGTTCCTGTCTCTGATGTTTCCTCATAACTATTTCCCCAGACATTTAAGATTTCCCAGATGACGTGGATGACCCAAAAACCCAGTAAGTGAATGCTTGCATGCAGCTGTCCTTGCACAAAAGATGCTGATGGGAACAGGGAAACTCACAGCCCAGATTGCTACAGATGGGAAATACCTTCTGCATGTTGAACAAGAAGGGGTTGGCAGTGCAAAAGCCGTTGCAGTGCTGCAGAAATTGGGGACACGTGGAGTGGCACCGCCCAGGACTCCCGGCACTGCCTGCAGGGATGTGTCACTCCAGGAGCACGGTGCCTTCCCGAGGCTGCTGGACCCATCTCCCTGGCTGGCAGGATCCCTGAGGCAGTGCCAGCTTTCTGTGGGAGCGGGCAGCCTGGCAGTGGCCACAGAGCCCAGCCCAGGTGCTGCCGGCCGGGCAGAGGCACAGACAGCGAACGCTTGGAGGAGCAATGAGTGGAGGCTGGAGCTGAGCCTGAGCCAGGAGGAGCACATCCCAAATGCTGCCAAGGAATGTCCCATGACGTGGTTCCAGCTGAGGGGGAGGGAAGGTGTGTGGGACCACGCTCTGGAGATACCATCACTGCCATGAGCTCATGCGTTCGCACCCAGAGCTGTGAGAGCCTGGTGAGACTGAGGGCAGCAGAGCTGGCCCCAGGTCTGCCCTTCCTGCATCCCAGGCTGTGCATGGCCCACTTCTCTTCCTGTCAGCGGAGTATTAGCAAGCTGATATCGTGCTACTCATGCTTGTCCAGATGGTCAGCACAATTTATGGAGCTGAGCCACTGTTTAACCGTCTTTCCCCATTCTGAGAGGGTGACCAAAGGTAGGAAAGGCTTTCTGCAAGGAATGGCTCAATGTGCTGAACTTCTTGAGCCATAGAAGAGTTAACCAAAGGCTGGCATGAGTGTAAAATCACGAGTGCCATGGAAAAGGTGAGTGAGGACAGGTGGTGGGCAATGTCTCTTCCCATGCTGGGATGGAAGAGGGGAGGAAGCCAAAAGAAGACGTAGGAGACAGTTTTAAAACACAGCACCTATGTCATTACCCAGTGGAGTCACATGAGGAATGCCTTGTCACAGGACAATGAGTATTGAGCAGCTTTCTAGGTTAACAAGTCAATGGGAAAAAAAAAATACAGGATAACAAAAAGGCCATTTCTGGATCCAGGAGCCTTTGACCCCCAAAGTGCCACGGCTGGGAAAACACTTTGGTGAGGTATAACACGCTTAGCCTGTTCGTGTGCTTTCCCCTAGGCAGCCACCATTAGTCACTATCAAAGACAGGACAGTGGGCCAGGCAGCTGACAGATCCTTTTCATGGGTACAAAGGGTGACTCACAGCCCAGGGAAGGCTCCAGTGCGGGCACCTCCTCCCCTGGCGTCCCGCAGCGTGAAAGCCGTGCTGTCACTGCTCCACCAGCAGGGCAGGTTGGAGCTTGTGTCTGCTGCCAGGATCAAGCCAACCACCTGTGGTGAATGTCCCTTCCAGGTAGTGTGGGAGCTGGTTTTTTAGTGCTCTAAAACCTCTCATCAGTGCTCCTTGCCCTCCTTGGCTCTGAGTGTGCAGTCTGTGACAGAGGCGGCAAACCGTCCCCTGGTCTGACCTGGCAATATGCACTAGCACTGCTCATCTAAACATATTGAACTGTCCAAAAATGCCACACATCTGAACTCAAAAAATCAGGCAGAAACACATATTTTATATGTTTAACCCCATTACATTTAAGGGGTGTATGTCCATAAAAGCTTTGGTGTGATCCATGATTTTGCCATCTGTTTTCATCTCAAAAACCTGGAAGTAATTTTTGGTTTTTAAGTTAAAGGAAATTTTCCCAGCTGCAATCTCTAACATTGAAATAATGTTAAAAAAAACCACCTCTCATAGAAGACTTCATTAAATTTCAACAACCAGCAGCCTAAAGAAAAGCAAATTGCTCAGCATTGACCAAAGGATGAGCACTTCCCAAACAAGGGATGGAAAAAATGACATCTGCTGTTTCAGTAGAAAGGTGCATGTGTGTGCCAATGGAAACAGACACTGAAGAGATGCAATCAGACATCCAGCCACTGCAGTGAGGTCCCATTCCCTCCTTGAAGACATCCTAGAAAATCCATGATTGCTTCCAGGCAGATATTGAGGCGTTTCCCTGAAATCAAAGCATTCAGACTCATTATCAGCACAAGTGCTTTAATCTCCCTCTCACACTCACTTCTTACTTTTTGGGCTGGTTTTGCAGTGACAACATGAGGCCTTCAGGAAGAGGTGGGAGGATCCTGCCTATCTCAAGTCTGGAATACTTGAAACTGCAGTTCAAGATATGCCAAATGACATGGTCAGTCTCCTCTTGTCATGATGAGAGCAGAACCTATCCCATGCTTGGAAATGTCATCTCATGTCAGCTCAGCCACTTTGTAAGTGCTTCACCCACTGTCAGGAGTTAACAGCTGGTGGCTAAGTGGGCACCAACAAGGTACATAATAAATCTGACACTTCCTAATACTCACCTAAACCTTTTTGGCTGCAAGAGCTTGTGAAGAGACAAAGTGTACTGACACAGGGCAGGTCAATCGATCATAGCTCCAAGTATGAACATTTACTGAGATCTATATGTGGCTCTAAGTGCCCTCTTAATTCTCATCAATGGGGAGGAAATTTGCCTTGCCTAGAGTTTTTAGTGCAATGGGTAGCAATGAGAAAAGTTTTGCAGTGAGTGATAAAAAGTCTCTTGAGACCAGCTTCCCCCTTGGAAAGAAGAGAATTAAATATAGCTAATCATGGGCAAATATACCACCCCCACCCTCCCATCAATGTGTGATTTACAGGGCAGCAAGGTGTTCTGTGGGCAAGGAAACGTGAGAGCCCTAAAATGTGAGCTCAGTTTGGACATAAATGAGAACTGCACAACATAATCTGGATATTGAAATGCAGGAAGGACTAACCTGTGCATCCAGGGAATCCTATGTGACTAGCACACAAAACAAAAGGGAAAAAATGGAAATTAATAGAATAAAACAATGACATTTGATATAGTAACAAGCTAATCTCACCACTTGCTAGGCACCAGTTTGGTGGCACATGGTGGGGAACATTCCTGAAGAACAAGTGGGTATGGGTCACACATTTCAAATGTGGTTGGGAAAACAGGCAGCTTAATGCTTACCTGATGATTACTGCACATTTTCTAGATATTTGACTCGTCTTTTCAGTTTGTTATTTCAAGAAATATATACAAAGGCTCGTGAGATAGTTTGAAATGCAGGGAAAAGGGAAGTCTCTGTAAAGGCAGCCAAGCTGACAGAAGGAAACAGAGCTTTGTGTTACCTCTAGGAGCAGGATGTACAGGTCTGCAAGCTGCTCATGAAGGTGGCACCAGCACGGAGTGGCTGAAAACTTGAAAAATACTTTTTTTATCATTCTGACACCTACACACTCTGAGATCATTTATTTCAGGTCAAAGTCTTGCCAAATCTTCGTTCAAAGAGTAGACAGTGCACATCTCTGAAAGGTGTGGAAAGACAACTGAATTTAAACCATTTTCATAGTGGCAGCTTCCAAGTGAGGAGCAGGAACATTTATCTGTCAGCCTTGTGTTTGTTTGCAATTGTGTCCCCTCTATTGCAAAACTGGGGTTTTTCCAGTGTTATCTTTTTAAGGGATACCTTTCAGTGTAGCCTTCCTGTAACTCAACTGTTATCTACCCTAGTAAATTTATTTTCTTATGGGATATATTTCAGGTCTTGGAGCCTAGGTGTCTGCTCCATAAAGAATCATTTTGCAATACATTTTATACATCACATCAGGCCCTGTATTTAAACTAGCTCTGTTTCTGATCTCAGCTCTTCCACAGAAGCACTGTGGGATGGGCAGGAATCATTTCCCAACTTTCACAATACACAATACATTTATTCACAGCCATTCTTGGGCCGGCATCATCTGTTATCAGTTGTGGTGTCTCACACCCACCTGCATTTTTTCCTACCCTGACACATATTTAAGTGCCCACATCATCAGGCAGCCTTCACCAGTGGCAGATGGATGCACTGGGACACAGAACCATGAGCCTGCTCCTACAGACACAGCTCAGCTCCAGGCTGTCCTGGGAGCAGCACAGACATGAACACAGTGCTACAGCCATGCTACACTTGAGCAGCTCCCCTTCAGCTAAAATGCAGAAATAATTGGGCTGAGAAAGAAGGAATAAGGCTCAATGGCCATGGGCTCACATCCCTTAATTTCCAGGCAAGCTCAGACAGATTCTGGGTAGTTATGGGAGAGAAGACGCCCGTGGTTCCCTCCTCTGGGGACTCTGTTTCCCAGGAGTTTCTCCCAGGGGTGCAGGAGGCCACCTGCAAGCAGGGCAGCACCCTTCCAGTGGGGTAAGGATGCCTTTGTTGAGACAGGCTTTTCCTCACTAACTCAGAGCCTGCCTGCAGGTCTCCTAATTAATGCTCTGCCCGCCTCCATCGAGCCTAACACAGGGATTGAGTCAGGGAAATGTTTATGCACCAAACCCCTGTCTGCTCTAACTCTTCAAGGCACATTCCTGATCTGTCCCATTACGTGAGGCTGCTCCCAGCACAGGGACAGCCCTGGGGAGACCAGCCCTGTGCTGGCATCACCTCTCCCTTCCTCCACCTCTGCTGCTTTTCCAAAGCATGCACCGTGTCCCCAACAAATAATGAGCAGTAACAGCCTTAAACTAACATATGTGTTTCTCCTGGATATGGAAAGCAACCTAACCAGGATGCAGTTCAATGGTGTGCATTATCCAGGATGAATATTCCTTGCATGGAAAATGTGCAAGCTCTGCTTGAAGTATACACTCCTCATAGTGATGTTTCCAGCCAGAATGAACCCTCATTTTCCAGTATCAGCCATTTGACACAGGGACTGTATTGACTTGCTCATGGATTTAACAAAAGGAATCACCTGGAATGCTTGTGGGCGTTGTGTGAATGAGGACTGTCCCCCTACGCTTACAGCCTGAACTTTAATGGGAATGAACCAGACAACTGACACCAGTCTACAGTACAGTGCAAGAGGACAAAGTATAAAGGCAGATTTTCTTTATTTTTAAATATTAGTAACACTGCACAAAAAAAAAAAAGTGGTACTTAAGTGACAGAAAACCGGTATTCAGTTCTTATTTAATTTTAACCATAATTTACAGACCCTAAGAGAGTTCACAAATGGTTATTGTGTGTTATATGGTGCCTGCAGAGGGTTATATTGGGTAATTGAAGCTAAACCATTCAGGTACCAGAGACACCAGAATTTGTTATATCAAACCATGCTGGAATGCAGACTTTGGCTTTTCTGTTTAGCTCCTCTCTTACACCATCATTATGTGCATTCCTGCATCTTTGAAACGTTAGGATGAGTGAGTTTCTCCAGGAACTGTGGACTTTCAATATTGCCAGGTTTAAGGCTGTTACATCAGCAACACATTGGCAAGAGGAAGACAAAAGAAACAAAACAAAACCATAAGCTGCTAACTCCTACCTGGAGGTTAAAAAAGGAGACAACACACTGACAAGAAACATGCAGGTGAATGCTTAAGGCAACAACAGAGGGGCTCTGTACACACTAAAAGGTTAAGAGAAGCAATGTGTCATGCACATGAGACGAGTATGGGAAGCAAGGAAGTCATCTTGCCAGGAAATATGTATTTCTTTTAAATCTAAGACATCTTTTCAAGCTAAAAAAAAAAATAGTCCTGCAATAAAACCGATGCAAAATGCTTTCATACATAAAGGTATAAGTTCTTTGCAGAAACAAGTTGATAAAATCTAAAACAGATGCTGAAAAAATGTTTGTTATCTAAAACCTACTCAGGAGAAACAAAAAACAGTTTTAAAGTAGCACTTGGATCATTTGTCTCTAGGTTCTGAAAATAAACTTTTAAAATAAGGAATGATTTCACTAAATGATTCATCAGGAGTCAACTAAGCCTAAAGAAATCAGTAGGAGTGCTTACAGGAGACCATCATTACACTACATTTCTTAAAATCAGAAGATACAACTTCAAGATGCAATTTAATATGAGGGAACATTTTAATAGGGACAGAACTGCCCAGCCTGGGGGAAAAAAAAACCAAAAACCCAACCATAAAAGTCACTTATTAATCTTACATAAATTACCCTATAAGAGCTCATGTTTCAGTCCCACTCCCAACAACATGAGTGAACAGGACTCTTCTTTCAACAGGCCTGATTTGATGCCAGTGACCAAACAAGCAGGCATTTGCCTTTTATATCCTACAAGACAAATAACAAACACTAGACTAGAGTTGCCTTAGTCCCAGGGAAGGAAGAGGTATGAAATTCTGTAACTCTTTCCAATCTTCCAACATAACACAGTCTGACCACAACCTGCCTCGTCTGAATTCCCCAACCTGAACGGGCAAGAAAGCCACTCCGTGAAACTAAAAGGAATAACATAGTGCAATTTTAGTACAGTTTTAAACATGAGCCACTTCCTTGGTAGCAGTGTGAACAATCAAAAAATATACACAAAAAAGAGGTGTGCTCGAAGGTACATGAAGTTGTTGTCATTATTTTAAAGGTATTGGCATAGCAGAGAAGTCCATTTTAGTAACTCGCTTTGGTTGACTTCTTCTTCTTCAGTTCCTCTCTCTGCTTCTGCTTCCTCCTCTTGCTGCCTTCTTTGTATCCTGAGGAAACATGGCTTGTAAAACACTTTTCACAGCATTCACAGACTTTTCTCTCTAGCAAAAGCACATCTTCTCTGAATGGTTTAAAGAATATTAAAGAAAAGGTCTGGCTTCCTAATGTGTTGTTTTTTTTTTTTTTAATTGCCATTTCCACTATATCCCACATTCTATTATATCCCTTACATAGGATAGAAAGAAAATACTTCAATCTTTGAAGTTTTAAAAGATCTGGAGAACTTTCAAAATACTTCAAAGCCATTCAGGAAAAGCTTCAAAATTAGAGCACATGCAAAACCAGAATAATTTTCAAAAAGGAAGCAATAAATAAGACTTATGCAGCAGGAGCAATTTAAGTACTGGCATTTCCTGCTCATGGTAGTCAGAGTTACCACTATATTTGCATTTCCATTTTAAGACTAGGGAATGCCAAGAATCCTGAGTAAATAAGAAGGTGCTCAGTGTTTACTAATATATATTTTATATGCTGGTCATCAGCCTGCTCATGCTTAACTATGCACCACAGGTTATATTCAACTGCAGCCCCAATGGTGCATGAAAGCATTGAGTTCAAGCAACAATTATTTGCTACAGGTTCAGTAGGCACAAGCTTCCAGCCATGTGATCATCATTCCAATGGTTTATTACCCCCACAGAGATGTGTGTAAAACGGGTCTTGCTCAGCATCACACCTTTTCCTCCAAGCTTGCAGTAAAATCCAACTTGCTGGCAGACTTGCATGGGCAGTGAACTGTGTGAACCACATCTACCCAAGTGCACTCATAAATCTAAACTGAGAGCCAGTAAACATTTCCCTCAGACAACCATTCTGTGATGTTTTGAGACAGCTGGAGGGATCTTTCAGCTCAGTGGTGCTCTGTCACTGGAAATCAGCACAGTCCAGTGACCAGGGCAGGCACAGAGCAGAGCAGCCCCTGCAATCCAGCCAAGAGGCAGGGCTGGGGGTCAGAGGAATGGCTCTGTGGAAAGGCACAGCTCTGCCTGTATGGAAATCTCTTTTTTTTCCTCTGTCCTGTCAGCAGGCAGGCAGAGATGGCCCCAAGGGAGCAGTTTCACCAGTGCACCTGGTTGTCCATTAATTTATCAATAGCAAAGTTAAGATGAGAAAAGGAAGTGGTGGGAGGCCAGGGGAGTCCTAAGCCACACTGTGGCTGCAGTTTGCTCCTCTCTAGAGCTCCTCCCAAGCACAGTCAGAGATGTGCCCATAGTAGAGCTGAAGTTCTTTAGTTTAAGTTTAAGACTTGGGGAGAAGCACGAGGTAAGTCTTTTGGCTAAAACCATTTGAGACGTTACCAAAAGCTTAGAGGAAATACACTCACTTGTAGCAACGGGAAACTGTTCTAGGTTGTCACTCTAGCTCCTGTGCTGTACCCACAGCATGACTTCATCTTTTGTAATTATCTGAGTCAAGAGGCAGGATATTTATTTAGAAATTCTGCCATGAGCGATCAGCCTGCACCAAGTTAGAGCAGAAACCAGTTTTCTTGTTTAAGGAAGAGAGAAACTGGCAGTGCTTAGCAGAACTGCAGATGACACTGGGTTTTCCCTGCACTCTGTCACCCCCTGAGCTAAACTCCTGTCCCTGTTCACTGTGTGAACATCTCCTCACTAGGAACTCCATCCAGGAACTTTCCTTCCACGTCAGCCCCTTGGTCACCTGCACATCACCAAAAATAGGATCCTTTTGCATTTGTTCACTGAGTAAGGCACCCATCCCTGAGGGACTCAGGCATCTCCCTGCTTTCCCACAGAGGTCAAGGGAGGAGGAAGAGATGGGCTGACTCCTGAGAATCAGTCATCTGGGGGGTGTTATTCCAAGGATTCCTCCCTTTACTGGAAGGAAAAACAGCATCATATCAACTGATCAGAACTAGCTCACGTAATAACTATGAAACAATAACAAAGATATTTGGGAAAAGATCATTAAACCCTAGCAGGTACTAGCTTCATTTTTTTTTTCATTTTCCATTCTCAAAACAGTGTCAGTATTTCTAAAAGGTTTCCACAATCAGGCATGATAGCATTTGATGCTGCTATTTTATATCATAATACTTTTTTTTTTTTTTGCAACGGTCCATTTTCTTCAAATGCTTGAGATTTTGAAAGCAATTCTAGCAACTGTTTCTTAAAAATACTGAGTCAATGTAAATTATGACTTGAAGTGAATACCACATAATTTATTGTCTTATAAATGAAACAACTCAAAAGTTAAAATATTGTGATATGAAGATATTTAGGCATTTGACAACATGGCCTCCTACCAGCCTCTGGTTTGATAAGGCTGAAAAGTGGAAATCTTTCAAGTGTTATCACTGACACACAGAAAGAGATTGCCCAAAGTAGGAGATAACACACAAACACAGAGTATTCCTCAAGAGAAAACTGCCAGGTCTTTTCTGTTTTGAGCCTGCTGTGATAAATAATTTCACTGTCTGCCATTTCCTTTTCTACTCCCACCTAAGAAGAAAGGATAGGTCAAACTTTGCCAGTCTGTTGCTCCAGCGATGCTGGGTGATAACAGCCAAAATCCCAATCCAAACAAGTGAAGCAGCTCCTAACATAAATAAGAATTGCACACTAAAGATGTAACCCTTCAATGTCTACTTCACTCCAATACTTCAACCAGCACTAATTAAAAGTATATTTAGCTGCCTTGGTTACAAGACTAGCCCCAAA
Organism: Passerina amoena; assembly: GCA_013401095.1. Lineage (NCBI taxonomy): Eukaryota > Metazoa > Chordata > Aves > Passeriformes > Cardinalidae > Passerina > Passerina amoena. Next base: position 9,642 of record WBNP01003242.1, on the reverse strand, counting down.
GTCATGAGACAATAAAATCTGAATTAGAAAGCAGCAGCCCCATGACCGATCACTCTGCAGTGAGCCTGGCGAGTCGCCAGCATCCCAAAGTGTCCATAGAAACTTCCCATAGTAAGTGCCAGGCTGAACTGGCTTCAGCCAAAGAGTGCTGGCCTTGGAGAAGGCTGCTCAGATTTCCACCCTTAGCAGCAATCTTTAGCCACCCAAACTCTAGAAATGCCTCACGGGGCAGAGGGAGAACAGGTTGCCAAGAGCTTCACCAAGCTGTGACGTTTGGAAAACAGATTCACTCAAATGCAGATAGAAATCTCCCTAAGTTGGTATTTCTTGCTTTTGTCAGCTGCCAGGGGCAGAGATGGGTGAAGCAAGAATCCACATCATTTGGAATTACACCTGCTTTACTGCTTGGATAATTCTTGACTAAAACAAACAGCATCAGCTAACCCACTCCTTCCATGTCATCCCCTTCTTTCCTACTTCTAGAAGAGCCATAAGGAGCACATTCAGGAGCTGTTCCAGCTTTCATAAAGCTACTGAAGGCTGAAAGCAACTTCCAGAAACACTTAGGTGCAACTCCTTCAACCATCACTCAGCAAGGACCCAAACAAACCGGGAAACTTCTCTGCTGTGTCCCAGGTTGACTTTCCTGCTGGCTTTCTACTTCCCTGCCATCTGCACCTCCCAAAGTCACGGGTTTGTTCAGTCACTGGCTGTGAACCCCATCGCATTCTTGGGTGGCAGCTGCAAGGGAGGTGACCACGTCAGGAGGCCCAAGTGTCCTGGGGAAGACACTCCTACCCAATGCATTTCTGGTATCCTGCTTTTTCCTGCCCTGCCTGGCATCTGCCTGCCCTACCAGGATGCAGAGAGTGGCCACGGGTCTGCTCCACCTTCCTTCTGCCAGCGCAGAGCAGCGTAGGAGTGAGCAGAAGGAAACAGGGTTCAGTCACAGCTGACAATTGACACACAGCATTGCTGCTGCTTGACCCACACCAGTGAGCAATAAAGGCCACAGCACGATTTTTATAGAGGATCTGCCAAGGTGAAGACTTTGGAGGAGCCTCCTTCCAATTTCAGAGTGAAACATTGAGGCTGGGGTCAGGAGACATTCACAACTTCTGCTCAAGTCTCTGAGAAAATGTTTTCCAAGATCTAACAACTTTTTGCTAAGATTGTGGCCTTCTTTCAAAGCATGGAAACAACCAAGGCCCCAACACCCACAGAGCTTTAAAAGGGCAGTGAGGCACTTTCAAGCTGGGTTCTTGTAGTGCTCTTTCTAACTTTCTGGTCTTAGAAATATCTCTCTAGACAAAACAATAAACTGCTATTTCAAAGGCAGCTGGCTTACTTCTGAGTTGCAGCCGCCCTCTGTTATTTTGGACTGACCACACTCACATAGGCCATTATAAAAATTCACCCCAGATCAAAGCTTGAGTATAATTTCATGTGTGACTCAATTTGCACTTACAGCTTTGCACTTTCACATCCCCTCCCCTCAGCCTGAGCCACTGCCCAGCACACAGCACAACCTGACCTACTAATTCCCCTCCTCGTCCACAGCTCCTGCCTGTGCCACGGAGCATCCTGGAGAGGGAGCCTTCAGTCAAGACCTGGGGTGACAAAACATCCCACCCTGTCTAGGTATGCTGTTCCACTATTCCATTATCCACACTGCTAAATCCAAGGGGTGAGTTCTCCAGTTTCACTGGCCAACCTGGTGATGTAATCCCAGCTTTGATGTTTTAGGGGACTGAAAAGCTTTAGCAACTTGCAGGGGCCTTCCTTCCTGCTTGCTCACAGTGATATTTTCTTGACCAATTCTGCCTAGAACTGCCACAAGAACAAATCAGATACCACCTGTTTGCCTCCTGTTAATTAGGGTAACACAAGCACTGAATGGATTTCCAAGGTTTTACTCCCAAATGGCAAGCAAAAGCTTGCAAGGCTCTGCAGCCATGGAAGCCCTTCCACACACAGCCCAGCTGTCTTTGATGGGTAACAAGATCATTTTGTACCAGCAGCCAAAACACCGTGAGTAAAGGCAGCTCTGGGCTAAGCCTGGGGGAAACCAGCCAGTCTCCAAATCCACCAGCCAGGCTCCAAATCCACCAGCCAGGCTCCAAA
>WBNP01003241.1:0-17449 GCA_013401095.1 Passerina amoena | reverse complement strand
TTTTCAGTGGCCTCCAAGGAATCCTCAACAGTGGAGCAAGCCTTCAGGGATAAAGGAAAAAGATTATTGAGCTTTTAAGCATATTCTTTCCCCTCATCCAACCTTAAATACAATACATTTAATTTATGTCAGAAATTCCATCTTAATTTATTCCAGCATATCCTTGTGGGAACACTAGTTGAACACTGGCAAATCCAGCAAACAACTCAGTTTTGGATCAGAGCTCTCTGTTTGTCTCACTCTACTCAACCAACAGATGAGCTGATATAACCAGTGCTCCCTGGAGCTGCCACCAGGGCACAGATTGCAGGATTTCCATCCCAGATCCCTGCCTTTGTGGCAGGGTGAGCACCTTGAAATCAGCCCTGCAGCTGAAAGATTCCAATAAATTCCTCTCTTGCTAAGCAGTTCGGAGACTGACTTAAAAAAACCCATGGAAGGGAAACTCCTTCTTTTGGAATGTGTTTGGAGATTGTTTCCCCACAGGTGATTGTTCCATTGGATTCTGCTGGGAGTTGTTTTCACTCTTTGGCCAATCAGGGCCAAGCTGTGTCAGGACTCTTTTCATTATTATCTTTTTAGCATTCAGTAAGTATCCTTTCTGTATTCTTTAGTATAGTATAGTATTATTTAATATAATATAGTATCATAAAGTAATAAATGAGCCTTCTGAGAGCATGGAGTCAGATCCATCATTCCTTCCTTCGTCAGGGCACCCTGCAAATACAACATGAGAAGAATGATGTGGTAGCACAAAGCACCCAGCATCTCATATGGGGCTGTAACTGTGCTGAAAAAGGGTGGATGTGAGCCAGGATTATTAGTGGAGAGCTGAGGGACAGAAGAAGAAAATGTCATCTTTGAGTCTCTAACTGGCCACAGTAATTGGCCTAATAATGTTATCCTACAGTTATTTATGTGCAGCAATTCTGGGCTGGATTTCATTTATATATGTGCTCTAGAGACAAAGATAAGAGAGGAACCATATGCATTTTGATAGATACCATATGACTCTGGTCCTCATCCCCCAAATTCTTCCCATTCCCCTCATCTTTTATAAGAACAAGAAATAATAACAGATGTATTTCTTTCCAGAGTTTTAATGTTGGGGTTTTAGCCCACTGCTGTTCCATCTGCTTGTTACCATGAACTATGGGAGCAGTGAATTTTCCTGACACTGTTTAGGATATTCTAAAAAGAGAGAGCAGCTAGGAAAAATTAATAATTGCAAAACATAGAACACAAAGCAAAGGTGCTTCCCCTCCAAATCCCCAGTGTGGATCTGGGGGTGCTCCTGTGCCTGTGTGGGGGATGGCTGAGTGCTGGGCACACTGGCAATAAAGGGATCACTCCAAGAGGTGTGCAGGAAAGAGGATGGACAGACTGACTGCGCACCTGACTGCAGGAAGATGTGCTTAATATGGGGCTTTCTATGGTCCATTCAAACTGATCATGGGATCTTGTATTCTAAATAAGCATCCCAACACCTTGTGTAACAGATTTTGTATCTGTTACCCCATAAGGAATAGTAATAAAATGTATTGGAAGTCCCAATCTCAGGGAAATCCAATTAAAATCAAGTATTCAGTGTGGGAACTGGCCTGGTATGAGAATTTTGCCCTTTCTACTTGCAACTCCTGTCAGGATTCTGTTTATTCTCTTATCTTTGTCACCATATCTGGAAGGTAAGGACTGGCTGAAATCAAAGACAGATTAACAGCGGGGTCACAATCCCCTCCTTTCCTACCAGAAAGGCAGAGTTTAGACACTCAGACTTTTGCTGCCCAGCATGGCCTTGGCCTGGTCAAAGGACAAATCCCAATTTCATCAAACTCTCTCCATCCACTTCGGGTCAGACAAAGCCAGACTGACACAGGTCATTATTTACTGCTTTGCCAAATAATTGACATTACAATAACATCATGGGAAAGAGCTGGTGTTTCACCTGAGCTGAGCTTGTGAATTCTGAATTTCTAACTTATATTTGACCAAAGAATTGTCCTCCTTGAGCCACTGCCTGTGACATTGTGTTGGAACAGGAAAACACACCTGCAGGCATTCCAGCACTGCTGTTTGTAGGGCAGGCAAATGCAAAGATGATTCCCTGCCTTTGTTGTGCAGATATTTGGCCATTTTGGCCACATTTTGAGTGGTTTGGGAAGCAGTGAAATAACTGGTCAGTGACAGTTTTCACCCTTTAAAAATAACTTCAACATTTTAATTTTATTAAAATGCTAATACTTAGAATTATCATCTTGGAAAATGCCTCCAATTGATAACAGGGAAGCACCAGGAAATTATGTAGGTGAGGATCTGCTGGGCCCTTTATGAGTGTTTAAAAATATACTTAAAAATCAAACTACTTTGTGAGCTATTTGCTAACATTATAAAAATCATATAGAGTGGCTATCTCTACCAATAAGTAGAAAAAAAATTGATTGTTGATATTCTTAAAATATATTTTTATAGACCAGTGAAATGAAAGGAGTTTTTAATATTTCTGAGGGGCAAAAATAGCTTGTCATTGGATACCTTTGTATGTTAGGTATGATCAGAGGCTTTCTTTAACCATTTTTTTACATATAATGTATCGATTGTTAAAGAAAGCATTGTAGCCAATAATACAGTATATATATATATATAATTTGTGTAGATATAAATATAGATATAGATATGGTTTCATATATAAAAATTAACAGGAAGCATCTTTCCAAAACTGAAATAATCTGTAGCCAGAGTAGAGAAAATGGACTTTTCTGAATGGCCACAGCTCTGGAGCCCAGGAGGGGCTGTGGCTGTAGCTGAGGGGACTTTGGCTCGTTGTCAGCTCAGCTTTCTTGTCCCTGTTTGCTGTGAGAGGAGCTGGTGCTGGGTGTGTACAACTGCAGAGCTTTGCTCACAGTCAATGCAGAGCCCAGGGAAATCACTGACAGCTCCTCTGGCACATCACCCACCCCAGGAGTGGATTTCAGTGCTCACCCTTCTCTCTGGCTCTCTTCCCAGTGATGTGAGAGGGAGTTTTGTCTGATTTAGGACTGCTGAGCACTGGGGGATTTCTCTCTGCTCCAGCCAAGAACATTTTGTGGGCCTGTTGAAATCCCTCTGTATTGGCTGCCTGATTTACATTTTATTTTCTTCCAAAACACAAATCCTGAGTTAGGAAGGGCTGAAGGACTATAATGTCTAGGAGCATGTTGCCAACAGCACTGATATTTAATGACACTGCCTTTGGAATTTCTTTTTAGCTTGCTTTTTGCTCTCACTGTCTTAGAGCAAAGAAAGCAGGTAACCTTTCCTTTGCTGAGGCAGAGCCACAGAATAAACACCTGAGCCACAGGCACAGCCCATTCCAGGGGGAAAGGGGCAGTGGAAACCAGTGTGTGCTGCTGGAGATACAGAGAGGTGTTAGTGCCTACCCATTCTGGGACTGGGGGAAGCTGGCATGCTTTTCTCCTTTTTATTGCAATGCTTTAAGGTACCTGAAATGGCAAAGCAGCAGCAGCAGCTGTGGATGGGCAGGGGTTGAGGTGGTGCAGTGAAAGTGATGCCTTGTGAAGGCTGACCTACAACAGAGGCTGGACAGAGCTAAAGAATAAAGCAGGGATTTATTAAAAGGATCTCCTCCATGGATCCTCCTTGGGCAGCACCAGAGCCCAGCCAGGGCTGCACCCAAGATGAACCAAAATGGCCCCAAAATGCACGGCCGGGCACGGGGTCTGTCCCTGGGATCAGTTCTGCTCCATTTGCACCTTGCAGTTCATTGTCCCATCCCAGCTTTAGCCCCTGCAGTCCCACCCTGCTTGTTTTTCTCTCTGCAGCCCACGGGGTTTGTGCTCTGGGGCTGAGATTTGGGTCATTTGTCCTTGGGGCCCAGCTGGAGCAGGAATTGTTTTGTCTCCCTGCTCTGTGCACAGAGCTCACCATGCCCTGATATGAACCCAGACCCACACACTAAAGCAGCACAGAACCTGAAAAATACAAAAGCTGAAACCTGAGGCATCAAAAGCATTTACTGAAAGGAAACTTCCAGGGTTGTCTGAGAAGTGTTTGTTCAGCTTACAGGACAGGAACAACCATGACATCTGAGCATCGTAAGAACACTGAGCTGCTTCGTGGATTCAAAGGCAAATCCCCCCAAACATGCAGAAATAGTCAGGCACTTGCCAGTTTGTCTGCAGACCACCTAGTCTGGTAATTTTGAGGAGACAATTGTTTCAGTGAGGACAACTGTGGGTTTGAACATTTCTCTGGGACTTGTTTCGAATCTGTAGCATTTGCAGCAAATCAGTTTGGGTTTTTAAGTGTTTTAAGACAGTGCTTCTTTGTAACATCTGTTAGGATACCACCCATGCATTAATAAGCTTTGCAGAGCTGTGGGGATGTAGATCTCCAGAATATGTTTCCAGTTGCCAAACTCTGAATTATGGAAATCATTATCAAAGTGGGGAGCTGTGAGTTTATTAAGAGTTGAATTTTCAGCAGAAGTCAAAGGGGATTCAGGCTTGTAGTAATCTGAAGCTCATTTTTGTTAATTCCCCATCAGCAGGTAAAAGTTTCAGAAGATCATAAGTACTGTGCACCTGGCTCATTGCTAAAACCTTTTTGTGTTAAATGAGATCTGTAAAATTCCCAGTTCTGTAAAATATTGAAGTACATACTGAAGTCAATCCTGTTAAATCCAGCAATTAATTCAATACCAGTGAGTTTTGAGCACACACCTAAAGCTAAAACATGCCCTTAGCTTTTTTGTGAGAGAAGAGCTTCATTCTTTAAAGTTTTCATGTGATTTAAGAGCAGAGGTGTGGTCTGCATCATTTTATCTGGACATGTTTGGTCTCCTCCAATTGCTGTTCCAGCCTCTCAGGAATACTGTCCATCCTCCCAGCAGAGATGTTCTGCTCTGGTTCTGCATCCAAGCGCTCCAGAAGTCAGGAAACCACATCAGGGCTTTGTTTGGCATAAATGCTGAAACAAGAAAGCCACAAAGCTGGCCCTGAGAGGAAATGGGAGGGCTTTCATGATGTTCTTGAGCATCCCAGGAGCAGGCTTGTTCCAGCCACTGAAATTCTAAACTGCAAGGCAATAACAGAGGTGCCACAAGAATTGTAACCAGTGCCAGGAGGCCCATCCATTTGCCAATAAAATTAATGCAAATAACTTAACTTATAGTGACATAGAAATTCAGCCAGAAATGCAGCTGCTGACCATCCCAGTGGTGCTCTGGATTCCCCCCTGAATGTGGCTCAAAGGAACCCTCTGAGCTCTCAAATGCTGCCCTTCAAGTCTGTGTTTTAGTGGTGTTAGAAAAGCTGTTGAAATTCAGCCTCCTGAATTATTTGCTGTCCTGAATTTTAAAAAGGAATGTTTCACTTTATTAGATAAATGCTGCCTTCAGCCTTGCTGCCTTTCATGTTCTGGGTGCTGCATTTTGTCCCTGAGCCATTTCTGTTCCGTGGCAGCAGCAGGGCTGCTCCTTCACTCACCTTGGCTGCTTGCAGAGGGTTTGCCTGATTCTGTGGGAGCCAGCATGGAAACCTCTGATTTGGAGTATTTTAATGTGTTACAAAGTACAGTAAATGATAGAAATCTCACCTAAAAAGGGGGGAGTGAAGGATGAACCATAAAGTCAGCCCCTTAATCTTCTAATCTGATTTTATTACAGCTGTAATGGGGCAATTTCAGCTAAAAGGCTCTTGTCAGACAACAGTTACTGTAGGTTACAGCTGCATAGGAAACAGTCTTGCAAAGGCAAATCAGGAATTGCTCTGAAAAAAATGATCATTTTCTCAAAGCTCCCTTCCACTTAAAATCACCAGAACTTAGTCTGATGAGCAATAAAGAGAATGAAGTTACAAATTTTGTTACTCTATTAATTGATGCTTTTGAAAAGAGCAAAAAATCTTTTCTGGAGGGTCTAGGGGAATTAATTTCCTTAACCACATTTCAGAACCAGGCACCTTTTAAGAGGCAAATTCTCCTATTACCCTTGAACCCCCCCAAATTTCGGTTGAACTGATGTTTTGTACTGAATCCCCAGGATATATCTCTGTATAGCACAGCCAAAAATCACCTCAGGTCTTGTCTCATCTCCTGCTGTATTGCAGATGCCTCTGGCAGTGGGATTTTATTGCTGGTCATACCTTAAACATTTATATCATTTTAATATGACTACTTGAGCACTCAAAAAGTATAGCTCATTGTATTTTTTGCAATTAGCTGCCTTCTTTCCCTGTTTTGTAAAGGAGAAAAAAACCTGGAATGATTCAAGGTCATGGAATATTTGTCCCTGCTTTCTGTAGCACTCTGAAAATACTTATTTGGATTTCTTTGGCTGGGGATTGTGGAGGAGTTTCAAAGTTGGGCATCTGCTGAAGCCTGCCCTGGAATTCAGTAGGGGCTGAGTGCTGGTGTCCCTGGGAGGCTCTGGAACCCTGAACAGTGTGAAGCTGTGTTAAATGTTCTTTTTTGATGCAGCCAGAGTGATATGAAGGATTGGCTTTACCTCTGAGCAGACAGAAACTGAGCCTGGTGGGAGATTTAAGTGCTGTTGATAATACACTGCCTGTCTTCAGGCACTCCTTAAAAAGGGACATGCATAGATTTTAGCTTGGTGCCCACAAGCTTTAGGAAATGATTTCTGAATGTCACATTCAGCAAGATCTCTTTGCAGTGCTGGGGCTCAAATTATCAGCCATTGTTGTAGTCCAATTGTCTGAACAACTGAATGTGCTTTAAAATAACTTAAAAAAATGTATAAATATAATTTTCTGATGTTTGGGCTTAAATAAGGGCTCTCTTGCATGACAAGTTTCATTCTGGAGTGAATTTTTACTGCAGAGTTATAAACCCCTGGAGTAGCAGTTTCTAATAAAAATGCTGCCAGACCCATAATGATAACAGCACAGTAGTGCTGCTGTAATAAAGAGAAAAAGGGAATCATCAGACTTGCTGCCTAAATTATTTTTTTTATATATAGTAGGCCTTTGAGAGAGGATCCAATGCTGATGATATTCATGGAGTACTACTAAGAGCTATAAAATTGTTGACAAATATATGGTCCTTCTACAGAATACCAAAAAATGAGATATTTTTCATTTGGCAGTTCGAGAGTTGCCGGTGACAAAGGAGCCAGTGAACATTAAGTCTTGAGATTATTTATTATGAACACCACATCTCACAAAAAAAAAAGAAAAAAAAAAGCAGAAGCAATATTAGAAAGCATCTGAGTGGAAAAACTGATTATTTTGTTATTCAGTGCCTGCGTTGCAGGACATTTTTTATGTTAGTTATCTGTAGCATTGCACAGTGTTCAGAGAAACTGCTTTTTCTGTGTTAAAAAGTTGTTTATAGGGCACAATTCTTATCTGATGGCAGTGAATCAAAATGGAGTTTGTTAGGCTCAGGCTGATATGGTGAGGCGATTTTGATCCCTTCAGGGTTTCTGGGTTGAGCACTGCCCATCCCTCCCAGGGTGTGGGGGGCAGCAGAGAGGGGTGGAGAGCCCCAGAGCTGCCAATCCCCAGCACACCTGAGCAGATCTCTGTTGGAATCCATAAAAATCAGAGGGTTTTAGGAAGGTGGTAAAAAGGCAGGCCTCAGGCAGCAGTTATGGGAACAAATGCTAAAGCAGCACAAAGTTTTCTAAGCTGCAGTGTAGATGTGAGAAATAGAACAATAGGCCGATGTCATTTAGCTTTCTAAGTTGCAACAAGTTTATTTAATGTATATTTTAGAAGGTTAAATATGAATAGAGGTCTGTGCTTTGTCTTTTATAAACGAGCCATTGTGTTGGAGAACAAGCCGTTATTGTTTAACCAGAATTACGTATGCTTCAGATTATTGGATAGAACTACTGTCAATATGCTTTTCCTCTGTGTGAGTGGCTGAGACTGAGATTGAGACTGTCTTATGGTATGCTGTAACTTCTAAGATTCTTTGGCATCCTGTTGAAACAGTGAGCTGGTCACATCTTTTGTCTCCATTGTCATAGCAATGTTCTGAGACTGATGTGGAAAATAAACCACTCAAGGAACTGATTCCAGGTGCCCCGTCCTGTTGGTGGCTGTACATAAACTGCCAGTGTGCAAATGGCACTCTCCAGTGGGGCTGTGCAGGTGCAGTTGGTGGGGATTGGGGTGGGGCAGAGCCTCAGTGGGCCACAGCTGTGCCAGACAGTGAACACTGCTAAAGGTGAGGAGCCATGGAGTGCCCAGGGGCACTGAGCCACCACCAAAGGGAATGGAGGGCACACAGGGACAATGCATCAACATGAGGGCAGAAAAGGCTGGGCTAAAGAACAAGGGCAGGTTCTTGCAGCCTTCTCAAGTGATGTGGTGTTACTCTGAATGCTTAAATCCTTCTGGAATTGCAATGTGACTCTGTGTGTCGTGGCTGTCTCAACTGTGACATTCCAAGAGCATTAGAATTGGTGGAAAACACTGCAGGTAAGCTTGGGGTTTCAGAACAATTGCATGTAAAACTGTCCCTTGACCTCACAGTTAACTCCTTAATATGCTGGGAGAATTTTCCTGCTCAAAATGAGGTACTCCAGCATGATGCCATGGATCCAATTATTTGGGATGGAGACTGGAGGAGGTGATGGTCGGTACCATTGATTCTGTTTTCAGAGAAACCTTCCAAAGCCTGAATCCTGTAGTTTTCACTGGATTTGTGTGGCTGACAGAGCAGGTCCAGGGCTGCCCCTTTCACATGTGGAACATGACTGGGCTTTAGGGTGTTGAGGTGTCAGGTGTGGGTCAGTGACATCCCAGGGAGCAACATCCCTACAAGCAGGGTCATACCCAGCCTTGCAGTTGCATTTCCAGTGCTGGTGGGAAGTCATCTATTGGAATGAATTTCACAGGACTCCATTTTCTTCATGGTGGAAAAAGCCCATTCTTTATTCACATATTCACTCCTTTTTATGCAGTTTTACAGACCTTGTGTGTGACTCCAGTTGGTCAGGAGCTTTCTTGTTTATTACTTTATTGGTTAGTAAAAGGTATTTTACTTTTCCATCAAATCTCTCTCCTCTTAAATACTTTACATGTTTTCTTCACTGGTTCTCATGGGATAGATTTCATGTTTATGTAGGTGCAAGTTGTTTTTCATCCAGGAATAGATTGTTATGTTAACAAACTGTTCACACCAGGATTGTTCTCACATGGGAACTTGCAAAGTGCTAGCTTGGCAAGGCCAGCCATCCATTTAATAGAGCAGGCCTGATTTTTAGGAGGCCTTTCTTTATAATTTCTCTACCTTCCTGCAGCAGTCTTGCACCCTGAACTGCCTGTCCAGTGCCTCCAGCTCTGCCTTTGGGGGGCTGGAGGTTGGTGCCAGCTCAGGTCTGCAGCTCTGGTGCCTCCTTCTCTTCTGCAGGGCTGGGTGTCTGCTTTCCCAAGGGGGGATCAGGGGGTTTGCTGGAGATTTGGGCACAGAGCTTCAGAGGGAGGCAGCTGGTGGGGTGTGAGGATCCCAGGAGGTCTCAGGGGGCACAGGAGCAGCAGAAGGCACTGCAGCCACACCCTGGAGGGAAGCCCCTGGCTCTGGAGCTCTTCTTGTGCCCTTCCAAGTGAGCCCCAGCCCCAGGTTGTGTTTGGTGCCCAAAGCCTATCACGAACAGTGCCCAGGCTTGCTCACATCCCTGTTTGGGAAATGGATGGAAGGTACAGCAGTGCTTTAACTGCTGAAATGCCATCCTAAAGACTGGCTTGGGAAGCAAACCTGTTTCTGGATGCTGTTTCTAAAGTGCATTTCTAAACTGCTGTTTCTAGAGATATAGTTGCCCAGTGCTGATACAAATATGAACAACTTTGTCTGAAATAAGGGCACAGCATCTTTTTGGCTGCCTAATTTTGAATACTTCAAAATCAACCTGACATAACACTTGTACATTTTGGGTTTGGTTTTCCTTTTTTTTTATTTTGCTATTTGTTGTGGGTACCTGAACAACAGAACTGCATAACCAGACCTGTTCTTTCTGTCTGCCTAGGCAGATCTGCATGTCTGAGCCACATAGAATCTGGATGTCTTGCAAGCATTTCAAGTCAAAATGTGTTGTCTTCTCTAGCTCCTCCTGGTCTTAAAACATTATTGGCCTGTTTGAGTGTTTTTCCTTAGGTATTTCCTGTATGCAACAGCACTGTCCAAGGAATGCATTCAGGATTGTACAGCCATGGCTTCTTATAAGTTTCCAGAATGAAACACTTGTTTGGAGTTCCTGCTTTCTATGATAATGCCCAGTCTGTCTTCAGGTTCTCTGTCTGCAGGGTACCAGAAGTACTCTGGGTAAATCTGGTAAAAAATGCTGAACTGAGTGCTCAGTGCTTGTGGAGAGTGGCTGGATGTTGGTCTCCAGCCAGACCAGGAGCTGAAAGGCTTCATTAATGTTCAGAGTAGGTGGTTTCCTGCAATAAAAGTAAAGAGCAGGTTGCTTAATGGGCAAAATAAACCTTATTTTAATTACAACAGCTCTGGCTGCCAACATGCTTTAAGTAGAATTATTTTTAGTTTAAATATTCTCCCTGGGTATGCCAGGTCCATTTCCTTCTCTGTCTTATTCCATTGCCTGGCTTAGCAATAATATACCCCAGTTCTTGTGGGAGTGTTGTTGGTTCCAAAATGAGTGAGTTGTGAGAAGAGAGCCAGGGCTGTGAAAGGTGAGGGCAGAGCTGGGCAGAGGCCTTGGCTGAGGGAGGACACCTGGTCTGGCCCTCAAACACAGAGGAGCAGTGTATGCAGGTGTAATGAGCACAGACTGTGGGGGCTGAGCCTTTGTGTACATTACAGACATCTGAATTTAAGGTCTGCTCTTGAACTCAGTTTATTTATGTATTTATTTGATGTATTTACTCTGGGTAATTTCCTAGGGAAGGGAAAAATAAGGCTTTGAAATTCAAGGCTAAACCTTTGACAAAGGTGTCCTGAGAACTATTTTCTAATACTGGAAATGGGAGACACTTTACAGGGTACCTTCATGCCCATGATACATTTACATAAAGTACAGTGGTTTGGGTGAGGATTTTATGTTGGAATTTTCTTACAGCACTGGCTCATTTGGCAATTAGCAACTCCACTGACAGCTCTAGCAGTGGGTTTGGTATTAGTAATGAGTCTAAATGGATGTAGGAATCGTGTTATGTCTTGCTCTTCTCTAAGGATTGCTGAAATACCTTTCTGTTGGAATGCCCCTCAGCTTTAGTTCCTCTCTGGCTCAATGGTCAGACACGTGTGGCAGCACCATGGGAAGCCTGAGATGGAACATCCATTTCTGGGCAGCTCATTCCATCCATCACCACCCTGGAACAAAGATACAAGGCCAGTGTGAAAACAATAACCAACAATGTTTGCCCAAAGAATGGAAAAGGCAAATGTAGAGAAAAAGAAAAAGCTGGTGAGAGGCAGCCTTGGGCTCTCTGAACCCCCATCTCCCCACATGCCCTGTGCACCCCAAGGACTGGCCATGGGAGCAGGGGGCTTCCTGTGCCACAGCACCAAGCTCTGACCCAGAGAGCTCAGTCTGAGCCTCCAGCCTTGGAGCCTGGGAGTGTTCATCCCTCAGTGGGGAAGGAGCAAGACTCGAGGGTAGCTCAGCATCCCATCTCGGCTGCCAGGCAGCCTGAGAGAGATAATTCACCTTAGCAAACTGCTCCTCCTGCAAAGTGCATTTTCAACCCACTGGAAATTCTCATGCAGCAGTGTTTCTCCTGAAGTTCTACCACTAATGAACTATCTGTAGAAACTTGCACTTAACTCAGACCAAGTTCCAGGGGAAGGTTGCTCCGTCTCATGCCTGGCTGGCAGCCAGACAGGTGCCAAGGAACCCTGCTGCCCCTGCAGAGGAGTTGGCAGTGGCATGAGCACACACAGGCTGTGCTGCGTGCAGGGAGATGATGCAATTTAACACAAACAACCATAGTTGCACTCCTGAAGTCTTGCACTTCTCTTGCTTTAATTGTAGCAATTATATAGGTGATGAAAAGGAGGAAAAAATCAGTTTTTCATGAGAAGGTACCATCAGATGCACATGTGCACTCTGTTCAGCAGATTTCTATCTCTGAAAGCACTGCTACATGTGGAACTCTCTTATTCTCTTGCAGGCCTTAGATCTAATATACCACCAAAATTCATTCCAGGCCACCCTCAGAGCTAGAGATATGCGCAGTATTTCAATTGAAGAACACACAAATGGCCTCCAAGAAGTGAGAAACCAACTAATTAAAAGCAAAAGTAGATGCTTGCCATGTGTTTGAAATTGAGACTGCAAATGGGGAAGAGTAATTCAGGGTCAGACTCTGGTCAGTCACACAGAGCTTGGCTGTGTGAGAGCAGCAGCTCTGCCTCAGGGAGGGGATTGCCTCTTGGGGCTTGGAGAGGTAATGTGGAAAATCAGGGTAATGAGAGGTCAATGTCTGAGGTTCTGTTTTCCCTCTGGATTTTAATCCTGCAGCTCTTTACTCACCCGAGTAGGAGATGGTGTGTTGTGACTCAAACTTCACAGAATTCTGGTTAGAAAAGGCCTTCAAGGTCATGGAGTCCAACCCAGCCCCAACAGCTCAACTAAACCCTGGCACCCAGTGCCACATCCAGGCTTTGTTAAACACCCCCAGGGATGGGGACTGCACCACCTCCCCAGGCAGCCATTCCAGAACTTTATCACCTTTCTGTAAAAACTTTTTCCCAATATCCAACCTAAATTTCCCCTGACACAGCTTTGAGTCAATAACTATTTGTTTGGACCTTCCTGATGTGCCTGAGCATGACCTGGAGCCCAACCCTTGAGCCAAGTTCAGTTCCCCAGATGGTTCTCACTTCCCAAACTGCTGATAAAGTGCAGGAAGGAGCCATGTCCATTTTCCTGGCCTTCTGTGCCTGTTGTCCAACATGCAGGGTGGATCTCCAGTTCCAGCAGTCCAGGGGTATCCAAGGGATGTTTCCAGCAGTTTCCCAGTGTTCAGCAGTATCAGTTTTTCTAGAAGATGACTTTTAGGGGAAGGTGACAACCCCAGCTCTGGGGTTTTCTGTCACTCTGATTTCTCACAGGAAGATTAAGCCAAAGTTAAAGTTAAGTCATCTTCTCCTGCTTGCTGGAGGAAGGTTATAACCTGCATCCAGTGAATTTTTCATTTATTACATGAATTTCACATTTATTACATTGAATTTCATCTGTCAGTTTTTTTAGCCCTGTCAAGTCTGCTCTGCAATGTTATTGCACAGTTGTGCAAGATGATGTCTTCTTTACCACCTGGAGCAACTTAGTTTGAGCAAAATGTGTTGTTCACTTTCCTTTGTAGAACTTTTATAAAGATTTGAAGAACCTGGACATGATCAGTCTCTGTCCTTTTGGAGAACTCCTGGTGATTTCCCTGCTGCAAAAAAGAACTGATTCCTGCTCGGTTTTCTGTCTCTTTGGCAATTATTTATCCTCGGGAGACCCTTGTTTCTGAATACATAGCTGCTTAATTTCCTTAAAAGCTGCTGCTAGGTGGACCTTGCTGAGTGCTTTTGGAAATTCCCAGTGTACTGTTGGAACTTAATTTCACTTTTCTTTGTGACCTGCTCAGGAAATTTCAGTAGGACTGCAAAGCCTGACTGCCATCTATGAAGCATGTTTGTTTTTCCCCCAAATTTGTTTTTTTTCAAAATGCTACATTTGTTTGTCTATCACAAAAGGATTTCTTTATTTTGTATCTATTTGCCTTGGAGAGCCATTGAGTTTACTAGTCTCTAGTTTCCTTGATTTTTCCAGGAATCACATCTCCACTTCCAGCACTGGGGTGATTTTGATTAAGAGGCTGCATATCACAACTGAGAGTCAGAAACCTTTTATTCTTAGTTCTTTAGAATTCCTGCCTTAAATCCTCTTCTCCAGTGACTTGTTGGCTTTGCTTTCATCTTTTACTCACAATTCAATCTTGGCACAATCCTGAGACAGCCTAAAACCTAATGCTGGCCTTGGGAGCTGACAGTCATCCCAGTGAGCTGCTCCCCTCTGACCCACCCTGGGTCCCAGCCCTCTACAAATGCCGCATTGAATGAATGGAGTGTGTGCACATCTTTCTGCAGGTATGAGAGGGGCAGGGGCAGGAGCTCCCCTCATGGGAGCAGATGCACAGAATAAACAGCTCAGCCTTTGATAATCTATTAGTTTTAGCCAAGGTCATGTTTGAAGGCATGATTTCAGGTGAGTCAAAAGCTCATCAAAATTAAATCATTTCACAGAGCAGGTAGAGACTTAATTTACATCTCTGGTGCTTTCATAACAGAATATTCCATTGGGACAAAATGATATTGAGTCTCATTGAATCTTTCATGTGTGGACAGTGCTTAAATAATTGATAAATCCTATCCTTTGTTGTGGACTTACTATTTTTTTCCATGTTTTTGTACCTTCTGTTGAAGGAAGCAACATTAATCAGAAATTTAAAGTTTAAGTTATCTCTTCCTAAAGGCTCAAGGGAAATGAAAACAGACTGATAATTTCTTAGCAGCTGAGGAAGAATTCCCTGAGCACTGTGACATGACAAATTGCTGGCTCTCTGCCATATGGGGAGGGAGAACATTCCTGGACAGGGATCACCAGTGCACAAAAGAGAGGGATGACATTTTCCTCCTTTATAATTACCAAACAGGCAGGTGGGGAGGCACAATCATGCCATGCCCATAAAAAGTTGCACAGGAGAAACTGAGTCCTGAAAGTTCTGTCACCAGTACCAAAGGAAGAGGCAAAGAGGACGGGGAAGTTTTCTGTAATCTAATGAAAGGGGCAGGGGGGTAAATATTGAATAAACACATGGAGGAGATGTGTTGAATTTTCTCCACTAAAAGAAGCATCTTTTAGGGAGGTTTTGGTGAGCATTTTTCTATGAACGTGGAGCTCTTCATCTTTTTTATTTACTTCTTAACAGGGGAGAAGTAACTCCACCTACTGAGATGAAGGGTTTCCCTCTTTCCTCTGCTCTCAGCTATTCTAGGATGACACCAAATTTTTTGCCATCAAAGCAGGAGATTGGGGTTTTAAGGGCCTAACTCTTGGGGTTTTAACTACTGTGATAGGAAGTGATTTAGCTGCCCCAGGTACAAGGAGCAGCTTTGCTGGGATGCTTGCTGGGCAGGAGATGCTCTGTCAGCAGAGCATGAATTAGGAGGCAAAATGTTCCTTATGCTCCTCTGCATAGAGAATAGGAGATGAAAAATACCTCAACAAAGGTGCTAAAGAGGAGTGTGGGATCCCTTCCTGCATTTCATCCATGAGTACTTGTGTCAGCACTCCACAGCAGGAAAATGAATCACCTTGACAAGAGATAAATGGCGCTGTGCTAAACCCCCTGCCCATGGGGAGAGCCAGAAGCTCTCTTAACTTCCCTGACCCATTTAAAGTCAGAAGAATTCCTCAGTTGTTCAAAACAATCTAGAGGAAATAAAATTTGGATGAAATGTTAAAAAAATTGTCAAATGTATTGATTTATTTTGGGAGTTTGGGACTTTGATGTGCCCAGGGGCAAGGCTTAGGAGCTCTGAGGAGTTCAGGGCCCTGGCTGTAATGTTTGGTGAGGTGATGTTTGGTGATGTGAGGTGTTTGGTCCTTTTGGAGAACTCCTGGTGATGTCCCTGCTGCAAAAAATAACTGGTTCCCGCTCAGTTTTCTGTATCTTTGGCAATGATTTGTCCTTGGTGATGTTTGGTGAGGTGCTGTTTGGTGTTTGTGTATGGTGAGCTTTACCAAGTGTGGAAGATGAAGGGCAGGGCTTGTGCAGGGAGGGTGTGTTGAGCCATGGCATCTTTTGTCTGTGGTGTTGTGCCATGAAGAGATGCTGGTCCAGGGGTGTTCCTCTGGGAGAAATCAGCCTTTTTGCTGTGAAAAATCACCAGAGTGACAGTGGCACTTTTGGACAGGCACTGAGTCACTCTAGAGCAGCATTTGCAGAGATATTGCAATGTTTCCTCCAGGAAACACTCGGGCTGGTTAAACAGAGATCAGATTTTGAAGCTGTGCCTGAGCCAAATCACTCTGGTGCAGTTATTCCCTTATGGATTCTGTGTTCCAGGAGTTTGGATGATTTCATGCACACAGGAGGAAAGTGCTGTTTGCAACTTCTGCACTGCTATTGAAATATCCAAGAGTAATCTCCTCTGGTTCTGCAGATTTATGGGCCCCTTGTTTGAATGGCCAATCCTGCATTCTGCACACCTTGAAGAAATTTATTCCTCTTCCCCATCAAGTCTGTTTGCTTTGGGCTGTTGTGTGCAGTATTCTTAAGTGACTTTTGGCAGTGGAGAGGGAAACAAATAATATCAGACTGAAGGTTGGAAGTAATGATGTTCTTGCAAAAAATTAACCCAAATTCTCTTCCAAGCCTTATCTATTAGACTGCTGTGTTGAGCAATTGAGCAATGTCCCTTCAAATGGGCAGTGACAGTTTGGCAATTATACTTTAAGCAAGATTACTTAAAAGATAAAGAGTTCTATAACATTAAACTTGTGAACTGTCTATGATAATGTCTGCAAATAAAGAGATTTGGTTTGCTCTTAGGAACACGTATATATATTTCTTGTATTTGTTTTTGATATCCTATATATGATGTCCCAACAAGGTGTAGGAAGAGGCAAAGTTTAAGGCTTTGTGGCTGGGACAAAGACACATTTTTGGCAGAGCCCACAGCAAGGCCCAGCTATGATCTGGACAAAGACAGGCACTGCATCTCCAGCTGGCCCCATGAACAAAAATTAGGGATGATCACACATCCTGCACTATCCTGTCCTTCTCAGTCCCTTTCAGACCAAAGACTCTTTCTGGACATGTAAATGTGAAACCAGTGTGGACTGGGATTTGGTGAGATCAATTAGGCAGAGCTGAGTCTAAATGCCAGTGTAACTGGGGGAGCATTAACTAAAAGGTGTCTGGCAGATCTTTTCCTTCAAACGAAAGGAAGTATCCTGGTTATACTTAATCCAAGTGATTTTTTGGGTTTAGATTCTTATTTTATTAGCCTTGTTGCGTGGGATCCATGTAAATTAATGGCTCCATTTCTCTTCAGTATATTAAACCTGTGTAATTCCTTCTTGTAGCTGGTGTGCCAGGCACTCATCAGCCTCATGCACAGGCAGTCCCCAAGGTGTACTGTATTGCACACCATTCTTCTTGCTTGACACTTGCTCTCATCAGCATTTAAAACTCTGATATGATGGTAATTAAACCCTGGATACTCTCCAGCTTTTTTTAGTGGCTTAATCATACTTTGTGCTTTTGATGAAACTTAGTATTGAATACTAACAGCTCTGCTGATTGCTCACAAGCTGTAAAGACAAGGGCAAGCCATTCCCACCTTACAGCATTTTCCATCTTCCCCTGCATTGTGAAGAAATTGCATCTCTTAATCCTCTGTGTGTTGAGTTTTCCTTTGGCCATCATTCTGCTGCATGCTGAGCTGAATAGAAAAGCTCAGGGGG
>WBNP01003239.1:829546-922449 GCA_013401095.1 Passerina amoena | reverse complement strand
GGTAAGGAAAAGAAGAGACCACATTTGTAATTAATAGCTGATAATAAAGCTTTAACTAGTCTGATCTGTCATGCATTATATTCCAAGTGACCAGACTTGCTGAGTCTGATATTATGATCTCATGCATTACAGTACAAAATGAAAACACATCAGGAAACAGCAGCTTTTACAAGGTGTTCAGAAGGCTCACAACCATCTAATAGGGAAGGTGTGCTGAGGTGACAGATGGATCTCAGTCCTGTGGGTACCCACGTTACACCCAACTGCTTCATTCCTTTGTTCACACACATGAAGTGCAGCTAAGGAAAAGTGTTGTTGCTCTGAACCTGATGTTATTGCTAGGTATTGTTTTTTTAATGCCTATCAGCAAACCAGCTGCACACTGGCTCAAAAAGCTCAT
Source organism: Passerina amoena (assembly GCA_013401095.1). Taxonomy (NCBI): domain Eukaryota; kingdom Metazoa; phylum Chordata; class Aves; order Passeriformes; family Cardinalidae; genus Passerina; species Passerina amoena. Next base: position 922,049 of record WBNP01003239.1, on the reverse strand, counting down.
TCTAGAAAAGCATCAGTTTTTTGGCCAATACTCTTCAGTTTCTAAACAGGCAGATCTCAGAATATACATGATAAAACTTCTGACCTTCCCTCCATTCCTGCTTTTAAAGTCCTGAGCATTTCAAAGGACATTTTCTCTTAGTGTGATAGAGACACCAAGAGCGTGATACTAAAAACAATGAAAAAAACAAGAAAACAGATAATAAAAATAGGGATTTTTAACTTTTTGCATGACCACAAACTAGAATAAAATACTTCTAGATTTGAGGTAAAATTTGATGAGTAAAACACAGCAAATTGTTAGACCATGGCCATTTGTTAGAAAAGTTCCTAAATCCAAGATATTAAATGGTACTGTGTGAGAATGTGAAGTGGTAAAGAACAGACAAAGCACATATGCTAAAGAGAAACTAATTTTCTTACAGACTGCAGAAAAAGATGTCAGATGACTTTTTTTTTATTCTACTGTACCATAAGAGAAAACAGTAAGATTTGTCATACTGTTTTATTCCAAATGTTCCATATGAGTTCAGGCAGTAGCCAAAAGTTAGTTTCATCAGAATGCAAGTCGTGAGCAATCATTCATATCTCCCAACCTCTAGCTATTAATATCTATATGTGACGATATTAAAGATTTAAGTGATTAGGGGATAACATAACTAAGATTAGGGTAAACCTTGGATTTACACAGTGATCCAAGTTACCTGCTTTCTAATAATTTCTTTCAGTTAGTTTGTTTTTCTATTTCTTTTGATTTGCTACCAGATACTAAATTGATACCCTTATGGACTTCCTGCTGTAAAACCTCACCAAAGTTCTTTCTGTCTTCTAAAATTCATCTCAGCTTTAAACATTTCACATACAGCATCAAAATTTACATTTTTCTTGTGGAAAATTCAGCCCTTACCTGCACAAAATTTCATTTGCCACTTTATTATGCAGCTACTGAGTTGTGCAAGATCCTCCTTCAGTTCTTCAATTTAACTTTAGTATTTCTATTTACAGCCATCAAGAAGCTTTCTTACTATCAGTTGTACATTGTTCCATATGACAGGTAGCCCTTGTCCCAGCACAAATATCTTTCAGTTCCTCTGGTGACTTTGGGAGCTGATCATTTGTTCCTTCCCTGTGTTTGCCATGTTTAAATTGCTGATTCACCCATTCAAGGAGATCCTTTCTTATTCCCCTGCTCAGCGCTTTGTACAGAGGGATTCACTTGACAGAATCTATGCTGCCCTTTCCTCCATGTATTTATCCACAAGGCCTTTTGCTTTTTGTCAAGATTTTAGCAATTTGCCACATACAGTTGTACAAATCTTCCAGAATCCTTGTTTAGAACATCTATTTTGCACCTTGAAGTCTTGAAGTATCCAGGCAGCAGGAAGCAAGAAGACATAAACTATGTTTATTGGTTATGTGTAGTGTAGTTTTATTAATTCCTTCTGAATTCTTTTCTGGTCCTATTTATCTCAACTCTTGATTGCACAGCCTCTACTGCTGACAATGCTTAGTTTCTGAAATGACTTTGATCCAGTGTAAGACACCAAAAGCTGTCATGAACTGTTGTCATTTTAGTGCAAAATTTCCCATACCTTCTCAGTGATTTCTCATGGGCATCTCCTCACAGCACTGACTCCTTCTTCACAGTACAGCCAACAAACTCCATCTCTCTTCACGGCACAACCAACAAACTCAATTCCTCTCTCCTCACCCAGCTAACCCACTCTTTTGTAGCACTCGTCTTCTTATTGGACACAGCTGTGGCCTATTAAGGGCAGGCCTGTTCCTGATCTTTGGTGATTAGCACAGCTGCAGCTCCTCAGGTGTGAGACTACCTTCTGCACTATCTTTATTTTCTTACAATCTATCCTCCTGTGGGAACTCAGCACATCACTCCGGATGTCCAGAGTTGCCGAGAACCCTCTTGGGGGGCTTGGAAGACCTGGAATGTTGCCAGAAGCACCTGGTGGCTTGATTTTGATCCATCTAGGGATTTGCCACCTGTGTATGAGGACATGAGAGGCACTCAGGTTTGAATGGTATATTTATAGGGTGAATATGTAGGTTTTAGGGTCCTGTACAGGGGGGTTTAGGTTTTGGTACAGGGGGGTTATGGAGACAAGATGGAGGGATCAGGGCGTGTCTTGTCCTTCTTCTTTCTTCTTCTTGTCATCCATTTTCTGTGGTGATGTTGGCACTTGCAGATTGGGTTGACACAAAGGTGCACGGTTCAATATGGGGGATTTGTATTGGGAAATAAAGGTAAATATGATATACATAATTTGTAATATATAAAGACGAGACCGCCTTGGGGGCGGTCAGAGTGCCTTTGGCTGCCTTGCTGTCTGGACCTTGGCTGGGCAGGGGGAAAGTTTTATAGATGAGAGATAATAAACAACCTCAAGACTGAAAAGCGAAGAGTCCAGTCTCGTCCTTCAGAGCGTGGGCTGCCCCAGAACTGCCCCCACACCTCTCGGGGCTGAAGTAGCCTTCCGAGATCCTCCCACAATAAACATGGGCAAATCAACCAACAAAACATTGCCTGTCTCTGTAATCCCATTTTTAGATTGTTTTATCATAAGTGTTTTAAACTGATCACATCATGCCCTGAAACATGGACAAAAGCTTCTCTACGGGAACAGAGTATCAGTAATTGGTGCTTGTCTTTTCAAATTCACATACCAAAGTTCTTCAATTATGTTCTGTACAGACTATACAGTTGCTAACAAAGCCAGAAAGATCCAGAAGGACACTCAAATTTGTAGCAAATTTGACATGCAGCAAATTTGTATGAAGAGGACAAAAACAAAAGAAAGAAAACAAAACCACCACCACAAAAATCAATCTTATTAATCTGTACTTCTTCCATTATATTTTTAACTACTAATTTTAATATTCAGTAAAATAACTTAGTTTTCATATCCATTAGTTTTAACATTCCATATATTTGCAAATAAATGTGTGACTTAGTCTTAGACATGCATTCTTCAGAACTGGAAGAAAAGCCTAACCGAATAAAACAGAGGCCTCAGACACCTAAGATGATATTTCATTGGTCTGGATAGCCATTGCAACTCTCTTTTGATCTACAGAAAATTCAGGCACAGAATATAAAACCAATTCTCTGGAATTCTACTTCCTTTGTGGTGGATGCATAAGGGTGTTCCAAGATACACTGAACAGCCTGTTTTGAAGGACTGACAAAAGACAGATTCACAATTTTAGCCATTCCTTCACAGATGACCTAGAAATAGACCTCACCAAAAAAAAAAAAAAAGAGAAAAAGAAAAAAGCTAAGCTGAATCATTAGCAAATTAGCAGAACTAGCAAAATAGCCTCGCAGATATGAAAAGCCAAGAACATGGACAAAATCACTCACAGTAAGACAGATCCTGTGACTACTCTGATGCTGTCAGGTCTGTTCCATGTCAGCTGCTTAATCCACCTGTTTATCTCAACTCCTTCCCCTCCTGATTTTCTGTTATCTCTTGAAATTCAAAGTACAGCACAGAATAAATGTAATCTTACACATTATTACCTTGTCTCTTTCATGGAAAAGAACACATTCTGGCAAATATTAGTAGACCTTCCAGACCCTCCTACTCAGTGGTTGAATAAATACTTCACATTATGCTTAATATAATAGAAGCTGTTTGAATGGTTTATGGCCTTGGAGCCAGGACATATATTTCACATTGAAAATAAAATGCTGACCCAAGAGAGAAGACTACAGATTTCACATTGTGGGAAAGGAGGAAATCAAGAAAAAGAAAAGGACATAATTTAACAAGCTAGATGACTAAATCCATCCCTAAAATAGCTCTACTGAAAGCAATGGGGCTATTTCCAGCAAGGATGAATTCATGCCAGAAATATCAGTTATTGGATTGCATTAGCAAACAGAGTTTTACAGCAGTGAAAATTCCTTGGATCCAGAGCAGTGAAAAGAAATGAAGTAAATGTCCAAGGCCACTGCACCAGCCTTCAGAGATGGACTTGAGATATTATGCCTACAGTGTTCCTGCTACAGTCACTCCTATCACCTGTCTGGGTAAATGAAGCAAGGGAAAGAATAAAGTGTACTATAAAGAAATTAGATGATGGAATTAAGAAGGATATGGGAAAAAATTGAGAACTCTTATCTAGACAATCTAAGATACAGCAGATTAATTAAAAACTCAGGTAAACATATTGCCCTTCTCCCCACTTACACCAGAACGTGGTGAGAAACAGACAAGTTGCCACATTTAAAGAAGAATAAAGAAAGTGTTAAAAAAATGACAAAAACTCAGCATATATTATGCAACTCCTCACTGCAGTATCCCAGTCAGTCCAAGAGTAATTGTATCCCCCCTATGAATATATGAAATTCAACTACAGAGTAGGAAAATATCTCAAATAAATCCCCTAGTAAAACTATATTGAAAAGTATGATTTATCATTACCATTTTTAGGAATCTGAAAACACTTGTTGCATAGAACTAAGATGAATAGATGTTCTAAACTGACAACCTTGAAAGCATGTAGACATTAGAGGTTTGAGTGGAATAAAATCTCAAAGAAATATTTACATACAGGAAGAGTAACTCAATAGCCACCAACTCCTACATAAAGTCAGATTAGAGTAAGATCTAATTTTTTTGGAAATCAGCTCTTCAATTAACAACCAGAGAGCAAAATATATAACTACACTTGATAAAAATCTAAAAACTCACAAATTAAAGAGACTTTTTGTCACTAAAAGATAAAGCCCGAAAAGACAGAAGATAACTATTTCTAATAACACTTACTATTAGGTAGCACCAGGCAGGCAGAAGTCCTAAGTAGCATTGAAAGTATTATACTTTCATTTAGTATTCAAAGTTATATGTCCTTTTTTACTGTACTACATAGAAATACTTTGAAAACAAAACAATTACCATTTTAAATATTTTCTGTTTCCTAGACTGTCACTGATATTCATGGCCTTACACCACATAATCCTTGCACAACTTTTAAACCAAATGTGAAATATACTACCAGTATACATATAAATCATAACAGCTACTGACTGTATTGAAAAAATGCAGCTATTGAGCATAAAGTGGCTTTACATACAATTCAGTGGACAATTATCATTCTCCAGTGCATGCCACATTTTTTTGTTCCTTGAACCTTGTAACAAATACTTGTAAATCCATGCATCTTGCTACAACTCTGTTCTTCTTTCACTGAAACCTCTGGAAAATATCTCTTAGAATTCTAATGTTAAATTGAGTCAACCCCACTACATTCAGCAAGGTAACACTTGTATATGAGAAAACAAGGGCACACAATGCCCTTCGAATTTAGACAACACTTTAGTACCCTTAAGGCATCTCACAGGCTAAAGCACAGAAATGCAGCTGTAGGGTTTTATTCCAAAATCAGCTTTCCAATTGTATACTTGCACACTTTACATCACATGCAGCTGGTAGCCTGCTTCTTTGAACCTGGCCAGGTTGCATGTTGTGACCCAATGAATTGCTCAAGGACAGGGCTGAGGACAAACTCATGGAAGCAAACTGGACTGTACCCTCCCAGACCAGTCTTCTGACCAAACCTCACCAGATTTCATACAGGCGGGCTCAAGCTAATCATTCTCTTGGGTGTATTTGCTGTAGGCAGACACCTCAGCACAGGTCTCCACCAAATACGTGATCTAGGGGGGGCTTTCTGCTCCTGCTGGGTGGTAGGGTGTCCGGGCCACAGGGAATCAGGACATGGATACAATGTAGTACCCAGCATTACTGGGTTCAGCCACTTAAACCACTGGGTAACTGAAGGGACTCTGATTTAGGAGGAAGAGCAAAATGAACCCTTGTAGCTGGTACTCTGAGCACGTTGTAGGACTTCACCCTACAAAAGCAGGCTGCTTATTTGGTGCCTAAACCAGAGTAATAATCCAACACTAATGGTAGTTACTAATTAGACTTTTAAAGAGATCACTGGGAATTTGTAGCTTAATATTACTGTGCCAAACCCCAAAGAAATGGCCATATTTTAACTGCTTGACTATGGCTGAAGCAGACAGAAATAGTCTTAAAATGTGGCATAATTATTCAGCTGTGTTACTAGCTAGTAGTCAATATTAATTATGCATTAAAAGCTAAGAATGTTATTTATGACTGTCCAGGCTAATATTTATTTATAATGTGTACTCAGGATTTTTGACAGAATGCTGTCTTATCTGTTCTCCATGATTTAAGAGCAGGAGCAGGAAAGAGGGTCGCAGATTTCATTTTATATATGTGGCACTCATCTCCTCCTGTATGGTAAATATAAGCAGTCACCCAAACTCATTTTTGGATTTAAAAAATATAATCAACAACCAATTAAAAGAGCAAGTTGACATGTAAATCTGCTATGCAATTGAAATCTACTTTAAACACTCCTAACTAAGAAAATAGTATGCATGAAATATCTCCAGCACCTTCCCCCTCACTGAGTTACACAGAAAGTCACATGATGCTCTGCAATGAATTCAATGCAGCAATCAGCCAAACATCTCACAAGGTGATTTCACCAAAGACAAGGCTTTAACAAACCAGAACAGATAAGTTTGATCATTTTTTTTTCCTTAACCAAAAATTATTCCAGATCACCATGAGCCATAGCTAAATTTCTTTTTCCTGGATTTTGGTAACTCCCTTGAATGTACACCACATGGGTTTTGCTACAATGAAAACATGCTAAGAACTACTTTCCAGCCCATACTATCACAGTAAGAGACAGCAATACCAATTAAGTAACAGAAATTCTATACAATGCTTGCGCTTATGAACTAAGGTCAGGAAGAAGCATAATGGCTTAACATGTTGCAAAGTTGTTGGCTACATTTGAAATTAGATTTAACACAATGACATTCCAGGGGGCTCTTTGGGAGAGACAGCAGAGAAGGGGAGAATCTAAAATGGCAAAGACTAACAGAACATCTGAGAGTAAATATGTCCAATGTTACGTTCAAGGGCACTACATCAAAATTATCAATGCGCTGTAATCCAGAAGCAAAAAAGTTTGGGCAGGAAGTATGAATCTAGAATTATATAAAATACAGTTGTAAATTGGCCAAATTGTACTCACTACTGAATTTCTATACATCCTTTCAAGACCAGATAGCTTATAAATCATTTAGAATAAATGCAAATTAACTAAAAATAGATATTTAGATTTTTCTCTGCATAGGAAAGGAAGAGATTTAAATCAGAATTCAAATGGCTTCAGATTTATTCAGGCCACTACTTCTGAGCTTAAGAAATCAAATAGAATTTTGAGGCAAAGTGGAAATTTTTCCAGGGTAGAAATCCATTTTGATTTAAAGGAAATATACATCTTTGAGTTAAGTCTGTAGTTTAAAACATAGCTATGTAGCCTGGCTGCAGGGCCTAAGCTCAGAGATAAGGGGGAGGAGACAGAAGATGATAGAGAGAGACACAGAGACTGCTGTAAGATCAGGTCAGCTTGACCTAGGAATTCTTTCTGATAAAGAAGAACTAGCAGCAAATGTCACGCGAAACTCATAAAAATGAATATGTATGAACCTATTGTGAAACTGTATGCATATGCATTTGGGAGGAGGGTAAAAAGAGATCTGAAGTTCTCAGAGGTGCGCATGCCCTTTTAGGAGAAGAATCTCCGCATGGTCCAGCGCTGCAATAAAGCATACCGGGCTTTACGACTTTATTATAAAGTTGTAGAGTTGCTTTTTCTTTTTCTCCGCAAAACACTTTCAAAAGATAACAAACCCCTGTTTGTTTTTGTTTCACCATAAACCCACCCAACACAGAATTGAGAGAAAGACTCCTGATTTTCAACCAGTTCTCAGTTACAAGTGTTCCTGGTCATTTCCCCATTATACAACCATGCTTATCTTTGTCTACTCCTACAGAACACATACACTTGCAGGTGTAACTACTGTTATTTGTGTAGTTCCTGGTGCAAAATCAGTAGAGAAAAGGACAAAGAGTTATGTTTCTTCAAAACAGAATTCTGCACTTTAACATTCTAAAAATTCATTCTCATATTAATGCCTCTACCTATGGTTACCTTCCACTGTCAGAATGGGTTAATGGCTGTCAAATGTCAGTGAACTCCACTGTTCTAGTGCTCCAGACATTACTGAAAATACCCAGATTTGGGTTTGCTAAGGTTATTCTGAAAGTATACGGACAAGTTTATACTATCTTTTTATTTTCCCCCCTCATATTTCTGTTTTCATGATTAATATAGCCCTTGCCTCTATCTTATTGTGAAACCTTCTAAGCCTCTCTAACCCCAATTTCTTTTCATGGATAGGCAAAGTGACTGTGATGGGAGAGCTAAGACAGCATTCTTTTATTTTCTCAAGCCAAAATTTAAATTGTAAGGACTCAAAGTGAGCAGCTTGCAATACAGAAAGAAAGTATATTATTGCTTCAAACCCTATCATGAAGTAAGCAGATTAGGAATGCTGGAAAACAAGCCAACTTGAAATCCTTGCTAGCTATTTCATTTCCCACAGGATTTTAGAGGCAGTTCAGATGAAGCTCCCATCCTTGCAGTCTCAAAACCTCCCCCTGTAATAACTTTCTTCTTATGAAGATTAGCAGGTTTTTGCTAATAATTACATAAACCTCCCCAAAGAATCACAGGCTCTCCTCTATCAGACCACAGCCTGCATTTACAGCATGTCTACCCTCTTTTTCATGTTTAAATGAAATTCTCTTTTACTTCATGCACAGATTCACAGCAAAGATTTCAGTGTCATTTGCATACTATAGAAAAGGAGTGATACCACCTCCAGATGAGATATTGTGAACTTCCAGAAAATAAAGATGTAAAAAAAGTGAGTCTGGATAGTATGATAAATGCAACCTGCATTCCCAGTTGAGAACCTGGCTTTTAATAGGGGCTGCAAATGCAATACGCATTAGGTACAGCTGGAACTCTGAATGGTCAGCCTCATAAGCCAAACTCACAGATGTTTAAAAGAGACACTAAAATGTCAATAGAAATGTGCTATCCAAGTTCAACAGTTCCTGCACCTAACAGGGATGGGTAACTGACAGTACCACACACATCACTGACATCAGGTAACGTATGAACAAAAAGTCATTCAAAAAGCCTTCCAAGCATACTCTTTTAGAAGTAGGCTTCCAAACACAAAGCATCTGCCATGGGGAACTGAATTATTGTTCCACTTTGCAGGATGTAAAGCATGCAAATCATTAAGATTAAAATACTTGTGCACTTGGATTGTGTCTCCCCACTTTCAGACTGGAAATGTCAAAAATCACAAAACTTTAGCCCACCACTAGGCCCTATAAAACTTTTATGGTAGCAATAATATATAAATCACTACATTTATATGACCACAGATTTATGTAATTTACAACTGTGTTTTACCAGACATTCAAATTCTAATTTACAAACATAGGTGAATTTAATTTTATTCCATGGCCAATTCTCCTGATCAGATTTCTTGATTTTTTTCCAAGGCTGGACATCACTAAAAATCCAACAAATAAGACAGCAAATATACACAAGCATAGGACAAATGGCATCTTCACATCAAAGCAGTGGTGAAACACACCAATTGTGCATCACTTAGAACAAACCCATTATTGCTCAAAAATTATATACTTGAAAAACATTTTCAGAGGAATTAAACATTCAGCATTTCTGACAGCCATGTTCATTTAACACACAGTGGTTCCTTGACCTGCTTGCTGCTATCCCAGCCCTTCTTCTCTCTGTCTTGATCTTTTCCATGCCAAAAGCCACAGAAGCTCCCTTCCCAAGTGATACAGGATAAGCAATACGGGGCCATAAGAACAAATGGAAGGGCCCTAACCCTGTCCACGCAACACTAGTTTCCTTTTCCTGTGTTCTATGTGTGTCCTTATAACACCTGTGTAGCTAATACCCATCATAATGCTCTAGCCTTTTGTTCATGATGGAGGAAGCTCCCGCTGCTGTAAGCTCTGTATTTCTCTGCAGATATCCTGCTCTCCAGTCTCTTGAGAGCCTATTTATTTTTATCCTTAGCCATCACAGTACGGCTGATGCCACTAATGTCCCTTTTCCCCAAAACAGAAATAACCTTTATCCCCAAAAATGCAAGCAGATGTGTCAGTTTCTCAGTTTGTCCTCTGCTTCGCTTCTAACTTCCCTTTTTTCATTTCCCATCACACAATCTTCATACTGTTCATTTCTGAATCATCAGAGTCTTCATCTTTGTCCTCCCATTATCTGACTCCCAGTCCCTAATAGGGTCCCTGTGGTTTCCTTTTCCCTTCAGTACCATTACAGTCTCTTAAGTATCAGAACAGAGAGTCTGTATTCCCCATGGCAGATCCATCACTGTTCTGCAAGGCTTTCTGAGCCCAATGCCAGTCCTCTTTCCTAATTCCTATTATTATCTGTCAGAAAACTCAATCATTCAGCTGCCAAAAATACCTTTAGAGAATAAGCAGAAACAATTAATGGGAATGCCATAATAGTCATTGATAACTGCTTATTTCCAACTGCAAGCAAATGCTAAGGTGATTTAGCAGAAACTGCTATAATGACAGAAATTTCTCTCCTATTTTCTCTGACTTATTTTTCTGGATTTGTAGTTATTTTAAGTTTTGGATATGAGGAAACATGAAATTTTTAGTTTTCTGACATGGTTAAAAGAATAAAAGAAATCTGAAAATGCTCTAAAAATCAATCTAGATATTAATACTCAAGGAACTAAACAGAGGAAGAGTAGATAAAGCAACTTTCTATGAAAGAGACAAAGGTTTAGTTTACAATTATCTCCAAAGGCATGATGAAAAAGAACACCAAGATGCTGAAGTAACCTGGAAAAGTTCTCAGGGGTTAACAAGAAGTCAATGCAGGGGGGGCCTAGACTGATTGAAACTCCATTAACCTACCTGCTACAGTCACCACTACCCTAACCCTAAGCCTAACCTCATAATCAGGGGTGGTCCAGATCAGATAAAATGTAGGAGCAGCAATGCTGGGGCCTTGTTGGGATGGCCTTGACATGCCTTTTCCAGCCCCAGAGTTTCAGGAGCTGTAGGTTCTTGGACCCTCTCAACCCTAACCCTAACCACAAACAACATTTCCAATACAAACAAGTTACTGAGATAAAAGGGAAAAACTACAGTAGACTGCAAAAGATGCACTTCCTCTTCCTTCACAGAAGAAAACCCAACTGCTACCAAGCACATTCTCATGTAAAGCTAATCAAAAGAGCAGCAACAAGGGTACTAGAAGGTAATGTCACAGCAGAAGAACGCAGTTTACAGCACAGGACTTATACCAGCTGTTTTTCCTGTTGGAATTCAGAAACATATTTACCAGCTGTAATTTAATGTTAAATAGATAAGCTTTATAGAGCTGGATTGCTAAATGTTCTCTCCCAATATCTCACCATCAGCTGTCTTCACTTGTTACTGTATTAAACCTGTTCAAAATTATTAAATTAACAGCAATACAGACAGAAATGTAATTATTTTTCATCTAATGCATTCATGTCTTCAATCCTATCTTAACAGAGTAGCCTTCTCATTCATGTTGGGATTTTATTCCCCACTGCAATGTATTGCTTCTCTATAAAACTCAAACTCTAACTTGCAAAATGCTGATTTCAATGAGTAGAAGCTCTTCAGGCCCTATCCCAGATCATTTAAGCCCTAGATCCCAGTAGTGACAGATACCATTTCCATTGAATCTCCTAGATTCAGGGAGAAAACCCCCAGATTCTAGTTCTGATCTTGAAACTTTGTGAATTATGACAAAGGGGGTATATGTATGAGGGTTTGTTTTGCTCAATTACATCTCCTAAATTCAGGCAAACTGATGAACTTAGCAAGATAGGGTCAAAAAACCCAAATTCCTTTTTGAATTGGTTGTTTTCAAAGGAAAGGAAGAACAAAAATATTTAAAAATCTTTCAGGGCTCAATTTGAGTCAAATATAAGAAAAATAATTTTTCTAAAAGCACAAAATAAATCACAGAGATTGAAATTCACACACCACCTTCACTGCAGTTTTTCTATCCTTGAACTTCGCTATTTCACATTAAAAATGTCAAGCACAGGCACCGTTTCTAGAGAAAGACACATTACAAGAGCAATCAAAAGTACTTACAGGTTCTTTGTGACAGAACAGGGTACAGTGCCACAGCTTTCTTTAAACTGCCTGGGTCAAAGAAACCAATAGTTTTGGATGCTTAGGAGAAGTTGTAAGAATTTTCTATGCTGTCTCTTCCCACACCCTCTAAAGATCTAATGAGTATTTTGTCATTGGTTGTTTTATAAAAAATGTATTGAGAAAGAGAGAGAAAAAAAAAGTCAGCTTATAGTGTATTGCATGAAAGTCTGACTTGCAACAACAAAGAAAGTGAAGTGCTGAAAATTCTTCAGAAAATGATGACAAAATAGGGTTCATTTTGAAGAGCAATCCCTAAATGTAACCCAAATAAACAAAATGAAAACACCAGGCCACATACTACAGACCAAATGCAATCCAAATCAGATAGTCTGTGCGAGACACTGAGCTTCCATGCAAGTTGAAAAAGCAGCATGTACCTTCTGGGAGCACAGCTAAGCAGTCAGAGCTGATGTATTTTGGCCAGCAAATAGATATGTGCTGACAGGGAAGCCAGATGGCATCCACCTAGTCCAAGAGGCTGGCTGCCTCTTGGCTGGCCACTTCATGGTGCTTCTATCCCTGCAGCAGATACTCTGGCCTGCAGGTTAGTTGCAAAATTCTGTCTTGGAGCCTTGCTTCATTTAATGGGGAGTCAATGGCAGACAGCGCGAGAGAAAAGGAAAAAACTGGAAGCCTTGGGAGACAATATCTGACACAGAGAACAAGGTAAGAAGAATGGAGAGGAGGATGTGCTACAGGAGAAAGGTAAAGCCTGTCACCTAGATCAGCTGGAGTATTTAGTAGCTCACCTCTGCATTTGAGATGGAAACTTCAACAAAAGAGGCTAAATTGACATTACAGGTCTAAATGGCTTTACCAAGTGCATTTAGAATATGACACTTGACAAGGAAACACAAGTCTTTCTCCTGTCCTTTCCCTGAAACTGCCAGAACTAAAGCTGTCATTCCTAAGCAGTCAATAAAAACAAGACCTTTTAAAAGGTTTTCTAATATCAGATTAGGACACAATTCTTTTTCCAGTTCACAGTTGGAGTTTTTTTCCAGTTCTCAGTGGGTAATCAAATTACTAGATAGTCTTGGAGACTAACTGAAGGACCTGTGATTGGTACAAAATGTACTCTGGTCGCTTGCAAAGCAAGTGTTATAAATAGATATGGGAAGGAAAATCCTTCTCCTGTCTGCAGCTTCACCTTTCTAAGCTCACAAGCAACTATGGCCATGGCATTCTTGTTTTAAACATGATGATGATTAAATCCTTAAAACATTCTTTGCTTTCATTTTTTGGATTAGTGACATTAAGTATTAGTCTTACTTTTAAGAAGCCACCTCATTTCCCAATACACAGTAAAAGCAAACCGGTAGCCCTGCTTTTTTGTGTCCCACGGGGATAAACCAACAGAAATCACCTCACCATCACCACTTGAGGTGATAATACTCACCCAGTGGCAGATAATATTCTGTAAGAAGCACCAGCCCTACTGCCTCTGAAAGAAGTTTTCTGGTTTAATTTAGATGATTCAACCCCATACATCAGAGCCTATCAAAAAACAGTTCTGGCAGCTCAACTGAGGAACTACTGAGCAACCGCTACAGAAAACACAACTACACTGAGGAATAACACTGGCATTTGCTTCCTTGAGTGACTATCACAAGAGTATAGAGCAAAGTAAGATCAAGAACATAGTGCTTCCTTTCTTCCCTCAAATAGTCATGTCAGGCAGTTTGGAGCTCAAATCTAGCTAAACTCTCACACAAATATATACAGAGTGCCCTGACAATAGTGAGTTTGAAAATGCCACTTGCCCTGACCTCAACAGACTTTTATTTGTCCTACAGCCGGGATATCTTTTATTTTCCACCTGCTGAGGAGACACAGCCTCTGTTCCAATGGCTTTTCATATGAAAAGCTTGAGTCTAGAGTACATTAAAATTTCTCATCATTATAGCTCCTTTCCCAGATCAGTTATTTCATATTGCCTGAGCTTTTCTCACTCTGTTGAAGGGACCAGAAGTGTTGCAGTACTTGTAGTATTTCACCCATCTCAGTTCATGTAGCGAATATTGACACAATGGTGATTTCATATTTTATACTTCATTGTTCTAAGGTTCTGAAGTAATGGTTTTGATCATGGCTGATGAGGACCTGCAAAATTCTATCTCAGGATTTGCCTCAGCACTATGCACTCTGTGACTCAGTTTTTTGGCTTCACATCTGGGTTGCTTGGGTTTAGCCATCCTGGTCAGGATCCCATATGGACTATCTTCCACTGACCCGGGGTAGAACCTCTATTATTCTTTGGTGTTCCTACAATAACACTATAAATGCACAGTTTAATAATCAGGTTTATTTTTTTCTTTAAAGCAAACATTTAAAGTTCTTTACCTTCTTGTGCTGTGCCCACAAAAATATACCTTCCATACTTGATCAAGATTTAATCACTTGAAGAGTAATGGAAAAAAAGCCAGAAAACACTTCCACCAAATTAAAATTTGCTCACAAATAGTCATCTAAAACATTTTGATTCTGTTTTTAAAAGTTTGTCTTTGTACTAAATTTCTCTCAAACCGTTTTGTTCTGGCAAAGCTGCTATGATTCCAGTTCCATTAAAGCCAAAGCCTATATGGTTGTAGGAGGTGCCAGGATGGGATAAAAAAAAGAGTGAAGTACTTTAGTGGCACATATGACAACCACTTCAAAGCCATAAATCCTACAAAAGTACCTCAGAGAATAATGATCAGTCAAGACTTTAATCATCAGCAAAAGCGAGTTGAGAGAGTAAGAAGGGCCCTAAGGGTAATAGCTGTAAAATGAAAGTGTCCACCAAGCGCATTTTTTTCATTACAGACAATTGAGCCATTTCTCAACCTTGTTTATCTTTAGCTTTTCCTGTTAGACCAGAGGGAGAGTAAGGGATATTATGCCTAGCTTCTTCCAGTGAAGTAGAAAGAAAAATGGCAGAAATGCTTTAAGACAAACAATGCTACTTTCACAGATCTGGTTATGTGCCCCTTTTGGGGCAAGCCTTCAGGCTGAGTTCCAACCTGCAGCCCCTTGAACATCCAACATCTGGCTGAAATCCAGACTTTGTTCTAGGCCCAGGATACACAGCATACTTTGGGTATACTAGCATGAATTCCTGAGTACTGAGACACATAATCCCATTATTCACATCATCCCTGACAATGCTATTGACTCCTGAGCCTTCGTCAGATCCTTCATGCAATCTTCTGGCTTAAATTCACTCAGTCTCAAAAGACCTGGGAGGTGTGACAGACATGTAGATTTCCATACATTTTTGCCCCAACTTTGAAAATCTTATCACTCTTTACTTAGTATCAGGTAGAGATAAAAAAATGGAAAAAGATAATCTGGAGATTTATTTTTCACTGGAGCCTGAAACAACTAAGCAGCATTTGGTTTCCTCTTTATTTTTCCTGACAGTTTTTGCATCATAAATACCCTTTAATATTTTCTCTAAATTATGCAAAAGTGAAACAGCTGACATAGCAATATATACATCTTCAGCAAAATGATCAGAACCATAAATACAAGCAGAGTTTTTACAAACCAAGAGACTAAAATTTTCATTTAATTTGCTTGACTGTTAATTTTTAATTATAAGTTGAATTACAGTCTAGAAGACAAATTCAATACAGTTCAATTCATTTAAACTGTCCATTTATTGATTACAAACAGAACAAAACTGATCAACAATCTGGAAGTATATATATTACCAACATTTTGCAGAATCTCAGAATATTCTGACTTGGAATGGACCCACAAGGATCATTTGATGTGTTACAGTTAATAGCAGCTGAAAAGATCTGTATACAGCATACGGTCTATGGTTACATTGTAGCTGTATTTCTGGGATGTTTCTGACTCCCATTTGCTTATTTTAGAGATAAAGAAACACAAGTGTGCAAAAAAATTATATTATTACATCTGCCTTATATTCTTATCAAGGAAAAAATAAATGCATTATAAAATCTTTCTGGATGAATATAGAACTCCTTTTAGTGTTTTAAATAAATTGCAAAGCCAAATACCAATATAAATTTAAGGTACTCTCGTGGCAGAAGTACTCAAACACAGCAAATGACTGAAACACACAGAAAAAACTAAGATTAAAATAGACATCTAATTCAGCATCCCTGATTAATATAAAATAGCGTAGGAACAGCCATAATTTTTCAATCAACTTGGTATTCTACTGATATGTGAAGTTGTTGAAAAGTGCACACTTACATTAGATGCCAGGTTAATTTTGCACACTTCTGTGAGTTAGGATACAAAGGGAGCTGGTACTCAATCTTAAAGGAACAGAAATCATTGTATAAACTACTGTCCTGCTGTCTATCAAACTTGATCAAAGTTCTCGCTTGGAAAAATGTGGAATCTGTAATTGTACCTTCAATTTCAGCCAAAATTAACCAAAGAACAAATTAGTGCTTTTTTTCCCCTTTAGGAAGCATAATCTGATGTTGTACATTCCCAATAAGATGAACTAGATCACTTTCACCCATAAGGAAAGGATAAGATAAAAGTTCTTGTACGTACTGAATTTCTTAGGGACAAAAGAAGTCCACCTTATTTTGTGGGGGGGGAAAAACCACCACAAACAAAAGATTAGTTATTAATAATGAACCAAGAAGCCATGGAAAATAGATGCAAATGGGTCTAATTTCAACATTTTATTTTTATTTACTTTCCCCCATACATCAAGGTTTTTTAGTGTAAATTTATTTAAGCTACAGAATATAAGATAAGGCCTTTTAAAATGTATAAAATTATAAGAGGATACTTGCATAAAAAAGCATTTCATTATTAATTTCTCTGGCAAAATAAATATTGATTGAAAAACTCCTAAGTGCTGATTATAGTCCTATGTCTTGTGAAAATATTGTTTGCAATATTAGAAAATGTTCATTTATTGCTATAATGCACAGCAGTTAGTTTTGCAGCAATGAAAGGTCTCAGTGGAGTTATAAACTTCTCAGCATCACAGAAAAATAAGACAGGAAGAAGAAAAAGCCAAACCAAAATATTAATACAAGCTTTTTAACAACAACTTTCTAGTCTAATCAACAAGAGGGTCACAATGGGAAGCTCCTTCTCCTACCACCCAGTTGCATAACCCTATTATGTCCCTGCAAAGCTTTCCATATCTTAAGGTGTGCAAAGCAATCAGTTTACAAGATTGCAACCTATTAGAATATAAAAAAACATGTGGTAGAAACCTCATCTACAGAAGAATATATAAGTGGGTTGCTGAAAAAAAAAGCAAGGGAGTGTAGGGCTCTTTTAAATTATTAACCAGCTCTATTTGGTAAATGGCAGATCCCAAGCCCTCTACTTTTTAACATCCCATTAAAAAGTAGCCACTGGGCAATCATCTTGCCCAAGGAGCATTCTTTTCATCTTTAGAAAATCTAAAGAATTAAATCTTCCAAGAGAGAAGAACTGGTAATTTTTTTAAAGCCTCAATTGTTTCATAGGTTCTCTACTTCCTTTTGCTCTCTTCCCTTGTATAATACACACAAAACTCAATTCTCTAAGTGACAAATTACTGCAGTTTATAAAACATAAGGTAAATAGCAACAGAAGTGTAAGAGCACTCAAAGTAATTTAGATGTAAGAAATAATTTGGGAAGGGCTTGATAAGTGGTTTTTCAGATGTGAGAATCCCAGCAAGAGAAACATTTCACAACCACCCTGGTTTTGACATGTGATAGAACTCTTCAGGGATCACCCCTCTCAGATCATATTCTGCCATCTAGCAAGACTTCAGATATATCTAGGTCACATACAACACTCTGTCCACCCCCCCCATACACCTCTGCTGGCCCGAGAACTGTAAATATTTTATCACAGAGCTGGCCTATTTCTTCAGGATATTTAGAATGTTAAATAATCATTTGGTAGTAAACAACTTATAAAAAATGTTTTTCCCCCTCACTCAAGCACTGTTGGCTGTTTCAGGGCAGAATATTGGATCTTCTTCCCGTGTCTGGGCCAAATGGAGGATTTCCTAATTTTAAAAGGTCTGTTTACTAAGCAAGCAATTGAAAGTTATTGACAAATTCCACTGGCTACCAAATATTCTCTTGGCAGCATTAATTTCCTTTTTTCCATTCCTTTTTTCCATGTTTATCTTTGATTTCAAAGATTCAATTCTTGACAAATATTCAGTGTAAAGCACCTACAACTGCTGGTCCATCAGGTTGCTCATGTGGCCACGTGTCCCACTAGAGAATTCAGCCTAGAGCAGTGCACTTGCAGCACATCATTCCCTTTCATGTGCCAGCCAGGGAAGCTGCAGGTAACCTGCCATGGCAGAACCACACAGGGAAAAGACACTGTAAACCAGAGTGTGGAGGGGAAGAGCACAAATCCAAACCCTCTCCTCTAGTAATTAATCACAGAAAGAGCAAGCCAAACACTTCAGTTATATGTATTCTCAAGTGACTTGGAGTATGATTTTTAGCCAGTGATCCTTGTGGGTGAGAGAATTCACCTTTATGAGAGTAGGAAAAGCTCTCAGAGAACTCAATGGAAACATTTAAGATACAATTCACATGGCAGATAGAGGGTTTCCTATAAATGATGAAGCGACCTTCAGATTATTCATATTATTATTAATATATAAATTGCAGCAGCAAATTTTCTTCATTGGTGTACACATAATGCCTATTTAGGGAACAGTATAAAATTCCTATGCAACTATTTACACATCCAACACATTCCCTTGTGTCTCAGCTGATGGGTACACATCATACCAAGATGATGGATTTACTTATTTCTGTAGTGCAGAGTGCCTATCAAACATTCAAGATGACAAGATCACAAGTCATTCCCTAAGCACGGAAAAAAACCCCACTGAGGTATAAGAAAAAGCTCATCATTATGAGCGATGCTTTATTCCTTATTTCTCGTTTATTTTCTTTTTCTCTTCACGTCCAAAGAAAGCACCAGATGCAAATGACGTAACAAATTACGATCGTAAACAAGCTGGATAAAAAGAAGTTGGAAGAAAGAGGTTTTTTTTCTCTCTTCCTTCATGAACTGGGTGATATTTTAGGCAAGATTAAAAAATCCAAAAGGTTGTGTGCAAAATAAAGGAATAAAGCATGTTGCTGCTGTAACCAGAAGGTCACATCACTGTCTTGTAGCAACAAGAGCCTGAAATGCTTGTCTCCCTCTACTGCTTCATCAGATAGATGACTAATGGGAATCTCAAGGGGCAGTCATAACAAGCAGCACCCTAGGTAGAAGCCTGTCACCTGAACACACATGAAATGTCTGTTCAGGTGACAGACAGGCTGAATGTCCCTTTCTTATGTCCCAGACTTCTTTTGCCTGCAGAGCAAAGCTGAGAGAAAACTGAGAAATCCAATGTTGTGATGCTCAGAGGATAAAGATGAGCTCAGAAACAGTCATTGTTTCTAAATCTGTTTGCATAACTTGAAGCACAACATAACACAGATCACAAAAAAATAGAAAATTTTCTGTCAACATGTCTATATAAGTGAGTTTTAAAGTAAAGGGAACCTGAACCTCAGAGGGAAGAGAAA
Source organism: Passerina amoena (assembly GCA_013401095.1). NCBI lineage: Eukaryota > Metazoa > Chordata > Aves > Passeriformes > Cardinalidae > Passerina > Passerina amoena. The sequence goes on along the minus strand of WBNP01003239.1, from coordinate 902,312 downwards.
TTCATTGTAATGTTGAGAAATTCATTGTGATGTTGCAAGAAGCCCCTCCCACCCCTCTCCCTCCCAGGGCACCCTCTTCTCTCACCAGAAGGTTGTGTCAGTGAAAGCTGTGGAAGCTTTGAAACTGCGGATAAGGCTTAAGTTAGGGCTCAAAAATGCTGCCTATACTTCCTCACAGCCTGGAATAGCTTTCTACAAGGAACTTAATTATCTGCATGGCTGCTATGGCAATGCTTCCCTAACAAATAAACATCCATAGAAGAATAAATTATTAGAGTCTGAGAAATATTTAGTCAGTGAGTCTTAGATTGTACTCCTAGTTTATAGACAAAACAGACAACATGAAAGGCAGGTTCACTGCTTCGTATAAAATCAGATACAGACGCACAGAATTATTATAGCACGTTTCATTTCTAACATCTGTATTCCTGAGATTCTCCTGAACTCTCAAAGATGGCATTTTTTGAAAGAAAAAAAATTCCTTCTTCAAAGGAAAGATAACATGATGTCACATTATTCACTAGATTACATGTAGTCTAGATTGAATTGGCATTCCTTGGTGATACAAGGGAAACAAGATTAAATAAAAAAGAACATGTTAAAGGAAGAAAAACCTTTGTCAATGCAAAATCCCTTGACAACTATGAATACAATTTTTACTGCTATCAGGATGAATGGGGTGGGAAGGAGAGAAGGGTATTTGGATTTTGTTGAGTTTTTGCATTCTTTTGGGGGGGCAGGGGGTTATTTATGTCATTGGTTATGTCATTGCTCTTACTGAGAGAGATTGACAGTCTAATAAGACCTGCCTAGAACTGGATTGTCAGTTTACATTACACAGCATGTGTTCTGTCATTATTACACTATATGGTAGGATAATGGTCTTAATACACAGTGCCAGAGGCAGAAGAGGCTTCTAAAAATCACTTAGCAATCAACACTGCAGAAAATAATCTGATTTTTTTTTTACTATTACTACTTACGAAAATACAAATTCAAAATTATTATTATGCAATGAGAGAAGCTATAACCAGCAGCATCCTGATCCAGGAACATCTGGAAATGAGTCAGTGCAACAAGCTGCTGCTTCAAAAACACAGCATATCAGTCCCTTAAGAAGGCATTAAATTTAATGGAAAAAAACCCCAACAGTCAAAGCTCATATCCATTATCTAGAGGTGGTACATAATACTCCTCAGGCCTCAAAGTCAAGCCCATTTTCACTTACAATGAGAAAACTGTGTGAAATAAATTCCAGCAGAAAAACTAGAACAGAATGAATGAAACCAGGACTTAAAAAGGATAAACCAAAAAAGTACCTGAAATAAGGAGGAAAACAATGACTCACTTGCTTTTAAGAAGGGAATTTGTTCTAACCAGGCCAAACTTTTAGGATACATGAGACACTAATAAAAAAATTTATCGTGTTCAATATTGGATTTCTGCTAATGAAAGCAGTAGCGTTGAAAAGGGAGGGACTGTGGAGGGTATTTCTACAGAACTATTTATCTTTGATTCATTAACCAAAAGTCATAATCAGCACCACAAAATCAAATTATAAACATAGTACAGTTATTTTAAGTATTGGTACTTAAAAGAAAAGAATGCATGTGTTCATTCAAAAAGTATATTGATGCCATAGTGGTGACATGATTCTAGCTTAAGGGAAGACCAACAATTACTAGGCATTGATATGCCTAGGAACAGAAGAGGTGCACAGCTCTCTTTACTTTAGCACCCCAAATTCTCAATGAGGAGGCAAGTACAGGAGTAGGGGGCTACTGAAAGCATCTAGATTTGGGGGTGCTCTCACGAACACTGTCAGTGCAGAATATTAGGCCAGGTTGACTATTGATCTTCCAGCCCAGAGGGCATTTGTTATGATTCTTCCACAACTAGCTTTTACTCCTTTTAGGCAACTGCAGAAAAGCCTCCCAGCCACAAGACTAAGAGAATATGTAATTTATTAAAAACTAGCCTGGTTTCTGTGATACGGTGCAGCTTGTCTTGTCTGACTGTTGGCTTCAAGCTAACAAGGTGACTTCGGTATGTCCTGTATTTCTCTTGTGCATTTCCACATCAAAAACATTGATGCTTACAGAAGAGGGAAGGGAGAAATAGTTCCTCTAACCTTCCTCAGGTGTGCTGTAAATTTAATTTCAACAGCTTACCCATTCAATCTGCTTGAAAACCTAATGCAGCTGGAAGCTACTCAGTCACTGAAGAAGATGACAACATTGACCTCTCATCATCATAATATCTAGTGTAAGATTCATATCAAATTCCATTTAAGTCTTCAAAAAAAGGTTACATGTGATCCTAATGTTCATCCACAGTGTGAGTTTTCAGTACTGTATTTGATATTGCTTTTCATAAATTTCTTAGCTTGAAGTCATTAAACAGATCCACTTTGAATAGCTTACCTTCAAAAAACATAAAATAAAAGTTTACTAGCAAAATTCCACTATTTGGTTTTATACTGGGCTCTGCCAGTAAGAACGTTCTTTGTTATTTCCTCTTCCAAAATAATCACTGTTAGAAAACCTCAGACAGAAGCTCTTATTTAATTTGTAATATCCGGCTTGATCCCAGACATTATATTGTTTAAAGGGCACATACTGGAAATTACATGTAATTGATTATGGCTGACTGTAATCAAGTTAAATGTTTTGATAAAACCAAAGATGTCATCATTGTTCTGCACCAGACTTGGCATGGCATTTTCCTTCCTCTAATATCAGAATAATAAAAAGAAATAATCATTCAGGACAAAATACATCCAAAACTTCTGAAAAGGAAGCAACAGTCATAAATGTTGTTCTGAAGATGGAAATGTTTAGCAACTGTTGGCTCTGGAATTTGGATCTCTTCAAAACAAGCAAGCATGTGGAGGACTGTAATGCATTTAAATACACAATAGAAGTGGTGTGTGCAAGGTGTGATGAATTACTGTGAATTAATGTTGTAATTTTCAAGGTAAGAGCTAATTATATCAGGGATGTATCACAGAATGCAAAATGCAACACTGCTGTAACCCTTCCTAACTAATGTTTTGCCTGTTTATCTGAGCTATCTGCCTTTTCCCTTCCATTGGTAGCAAAGCAAAAACGAAGTTGGAGCCTTTTCATTAGAAAAAACATGTTAAAAAGTACCTATTTAGATCTCAGTTCATTTGTTGGGTAAGAATGAAGGGTAAAGCTTACTAGGAACTAAAAATTATCTAATACAAAAACAACCCTACAACTTCAGCCAAACCTTCAAGAAAAAAATCAGCATGGATACACTGATGCACGACAGTGAATTACTAATCTGAGAACTTGCTATATATGATTCAAAATTTTTGGATTAAGAACAGTAAACAACTGAACAGTTTCCCACAGTTTATCAAACACACACAACTTCTCTTGTCAAAGAAAAGGTTGGATAGTGCAGGGACGGCGCAGCACTAAGATTCTGGAAAGAGATAATGCACATTTTGTTACCATCTCACATTCCTTAGATCATGCTAGCTTCAGGGCTTCCTGAATCACTAGGTTCCTGTTAATAGTCAGCCTGCTGTCACTGTACTGAAACTGGGACTGCCATCAAATCAACCAGTTTTACTTCAACATATTATCATGTTCTCTCACTCAGTGCTATTGATCTGCTCTTTTGATTAGACAAAACCTGGAGCAGAAACCAGTTCTGTCATGCTCAAGTAGCACATGGCAGAGTTGGATTAAGACTTCTCCCACCTCACAGTTGACAAATGCAGTTTTAAGAATTTTTAACTCAATTGCAACAAACTCTTCAATAAGTATTCACTTCTGAAATTCCAGTAAAAATATGAACGTAAAAATATGCAAAATTTTGGGGGAATGGGAATGAGAGTCTGCACAACAGCAGAATCAACTGGATTTGCCAATACAGAAACAAGTTCTGTGATTCCAGTGTACTACTACTATTCTAATAAAAATAAAACAGGAAAATTCCAACTGCAGTAGAAATTCCAAGTGCCAGCAGAGATGAGCAAATAATTACAAACAAGGCTTCACTCTGAGTCAAAATCATCACACATGAGGTCTGTGCAATATTCTGTGCATTTCTTTCCAGCTAGGTATTCTGCTGAATGGCTTTATTCCTGAAAACATTTGCCAAGATTATGTTTGAACTCATTTAATTAAAGTTTGTAAAGTGCTCAGTGATCTATCAGCAGAGTCATGCTACAGCAGTAAAGTATTATGTCAGACCTACAAAAATATGACCTTACCCATTCATCAACTGAATTAGGTTTCTCTCATTAACTGCTTGGCATATGATCTAATTTGCCACAAGTATTATATTTTGCTTAAAAACCACCTAAGTAAACACTATTTCACCCTATATCTACCACTAACTTAATTGCAATACCAGCTGAGGAATCTCTCCTTTTGTACACGGATTTAAAGATCTCTGTTGTTTTCATATGCAAGTCAAAGTTCACCTTCAAAGTATTAAAACTTCATCCAAGCTTAAGACTCTGTTATCTTAGCTGAGATAATTGATTTTCTTACTTCCTTTTACATAAAAAATTCAGTATGATAAATTCCCAAGGAATGCCCCTGCCAAAGTCAGAAGTATTGAAAAACAATTGGAAAGATGGCTAATTTTTCTGAAACACAGTGTTATAATTTAGAGTTCAGTGGGCCTTTCTAAATGCATACAGAAAATGTGACATGGCCTAAATTGACAGCATCAAAGGCTAATAGAAAGAGCTACTAGACTAAAAAGGAGCATACAATTACACTTTAAAGATGGGTGGGCTCAATTCTCTGGGATTACAGATCTCAGCTGCTACAAGACTGGTAAATACTAGGGAAGCCACATGCTAGGACTGTTCATCCCTCTGTCCATTTGGATTTGAACCTCAGGGTATTTGAAAAGCATAGCCTGCTTATGGAATAGAGCCTAGCCCGCTCACGGAATAAGGAGGGTGGTTTTTTTTCTTTCCTTACTTCTTAGGAGCCTTTCAAAGAGATGTGTTTATACACCACAAATAAATCTGCCTTTTTACCCTGAATTTCTGCCTCATACAGGACTTCCTTAACCTCCTATTTCAAACCTCTGTTGCTCAGACCTCATTACCATTATCCCTTGTCCCTTCCACCAATCTCTGTGACTGCACACACAATTTTCATTTTCTTCTCATATTCTTGCTAGTAATTTCTCCTCCAATTTAACATTTTACGAAGTCTACCTCTGTACTGTATTTAATACCACCTCATTTCTGCACTTCATTTACTTACCTTCACATTTAATATAGGACTAAATATATAATAAACCATCTTCATGGCTATATAAACCATCCTTTGAAATTGTTTCTTAACAATGAGGCAAAAAGAAAAAAATGGCAAACACTTTACAGAAGGAAGAGAGGGTCTGACTACAAAACAGAACTACAATACAACTAGCTTTAAAAATCTAAGAACGTTTGGATGTTTTTAAGCTATTTGCACTAATTCAACATGAAATTTTGACAAGCATGAAAGGTACAGAATGTTTTATAAAACACATTATTACCAGTCCTCTATAAGCACTAAAATTTTGTTCTCTCTTCCAGTCCTGAATATAAGTAAAATATACAAACACCTACAGATTTTCCCTTCTCCAAATTCAACTACCCTACAATTCTGTGAAATGCTATTATTTAAAAGTTCTTCAAGGGTCATATTTTACACAGCAAGCAATATTAAAAATAGATGATATTTGTCTTCATACCAAACAATTTAAACCCCCACCACATACATAATGTTTCATGGAATCATAGAATACCCCGAGTTGGAAGCGACCTATCACGATCATAGAGCCCAACTCCTTGTCCTGCACAGGACACTCTGAGAGTCACTCCATGTACCTGGCAGCATTGTCCAAACACTTGACCTCTGTCAGGCTTGGTGCCATGACCTCTTCCCTGAGGAGCCTATTCAGTGCCTGACCACCCTCTGGATAAAACACCTTTTCCTGATACCCAGCCTAAACCTCCCCTGACACAATTTCACAACACTCCCTTGGGTCCTGTCACTGGTCACCAGAGAGAGGAGATCAGTGTCTGCCCCTCCTCTTCCCCTCAGGACGAAGTTGTAACTGCAATGAGGTGTCCCCTCAGTGTCCTCTCCTCCAGGCTGAGCAGACCAAGTGACCTCAGCAACTCCTCACACAACTTCTCCTCCAGGCCCTTCACCATCCTCATAGCCCTTCTCTAATTCCTTGATGTCTTTTTCATATTGTGGCACCCTGCAGACTATATTCAAGGTGAGGCTGCCCCAGAGTAGAGCAGAACAATCTCCTTCCTTGCCTGGCTGGTGATGCTGTCCCTGTGGCCCCCAGGACAGGGTTGGCCCTCCTGGCTGCCAGGGCGCTGCTGAGTCAGATCCAACTTCCCAACAACCAGGACCTTCTGGGCCCTTTCCACAGTGCTGCTCTCCAGCCTCTCATTCCCCAGTCTACACACACAATCACATCTGAACTTAAATCATTTGTTTTACGCTCTTAAGCATTCACCAGGGAGATTTGTAAACACCTGAGATTTAGTTCTCAGCAGGCAAGGTGATTTTCAAAAGGACTTACCTTCTTATAATTGGACATTTTATTATAAGACTTGATGCAGAATTTTACCTTAAAATGAAAATCCTACTCTCTGGGAACTGAGAGTACATTTATACACCTGGATCAGCAAGTAATGGTATGATGACCGAGTTACTAAAGTGGGGAGACCTTGTTCCAGAAAAGCAAGGTAAACTCCATACGTGTCAGGAAAAAAGGAATTATAACAAATTTCTCTACCTCTGTATACAATTTCTAATCTTCCATTGAAAGTCCAATCAAGATTTCTAATCCTTTTGTACACTCTTCAGCAATTCCATGATTTATTATCAACGCCAAAGACCATTTATCTTAACCAGTGAAAAGAAAAGTACAAAGGCTTCAAGTTGTTTTTTTTTTTTGTTAGTAGCTTGCAAAGTATTTTCCCCCTGAAGAAAACTGTAATTGTGTATTCACTTATGCTCTTAATGATCCACAATGATTTTTCATTTGGCAGGTGTAATGCCCACAAAACAAAGGTCCACAGAAAAACCTCAAGTATAACCTACCAGGCAGACGAAAAGATACACAGTTCTTCAGATAATGCTGAACCTGGGATGCAGGAGGTCATTTGTGTGCCCTTAAGTAGCCATTTGCATATAAGAATGTGAGAATTAAAGCATTATTTTTAATAGTTAAATCATAGTTTAGCAGACTTCTTTGAACAAACACTTCATTGTCAAGAAGCTGATAAAGTTTTATCCTTTTCTGAAGAACCTCTCGCAAGTGGCATAAAAATATAGACTCCATTCATAACCTTTAATAAAACTGTAACTTTACAGAACTACAGAATAGTCATTCAAAAAATGAATTTCTGTCTCGGATGCAAAAATAAAAACATTTTCATTTTTTCATAATTACACCTATTTACATGTTTTCAGGGGAAGAGCATGACCTTACCTAACAAAATAAGAGTGAGAAAACTGAGAAAAATATAGTTAATTTCTATTAAAAAAATTTAAAAGGAAGGACCTTCTCAAAATGATAATCAGTTTCTCCTAAAAGCTTGAATGTTTGTTATGATTACCCTCTCACCTATCTTCCAAGTCAGACAAAAACGGCAAAACATACAATAACATCACAGAAGTATATTGCATTCTTGTCCACAATATGACAGGAGTTGTGGTTACTACCTTCATTCAAAGAGAAGTGCCACAGTATCCGCTCAGAACTACCTTAGCATTTACCTGGTTCTCAGAGATCAAATTCCCCTGAAAGTTGAAGCTAAGTATCAAGTCATGATTGACAGATTTACCATTCAATTTTTTGATCTGTACGCTGTTTTCCAAAGCACAGGTGATTAGAGATGCACTAAGTATTGACTGCTTTGTTAAATCTTTCAGATTCTGTCCTTTTTAGCATTATTGATCGAAGGCTGAGAATAGTACATAGACCTTGGAAACATGGCCAAAAATAGGGACTACAGGTCACTGAGCACAAAATGAACAGATACTGCCCAAACTGCTTCTTGTGGTGAACTGATCCACAATATCACCATGAGGATAATTTACGTCTCCAAGTGTATCTGAAAATAATACTATTCCCAGTTTCTTAAAGTTTATTGTACGTACACAGAAGCTCTGCTTTTCCAGAGGAATACAGACATTACACAGTATGAAATAGGTAACAGTTGTTGCTACCAAGTGCAAGAATATTGAACCAAAAATATAAAGAATAACTACTAAACTCCAATTCTTTACATTTTTAATGGACGCAAGAATTCTGAAGACAGCAAAACAATAATTACCAACAATACATTTGAAACATGCTAATCAACTACAGATGTACACAAAAAAGGGAAAAGCAGTCCTCTCTTTTCTCTTGAGGGCTATCAAAGGAACATAAAATGTAAATATTCAATTGTAACAGATGTCAGACCTGATGAATATATCAATTTTCATCTCTGAAGAGATATTTTTAACAGCCCAGTGGGAGTGTACACATTTCAATAAATACCCACATGTTCCAAAACTAAGAACATTTGTTATTTGTAAGAGGACCACTACATTAGAAAGATTATTACAAGAAAATACTCATGGGAGAAGTCAAGCTTTCCTTTGTAATTAAACTTTATTTGAAACTGAAACAAAAGACTTCCTAAAAGAGACACTTGTAAAGCTTTCCAAACAGTTTTCACTCCTAACAGACATGCAAGACTTAGAAAACATTTATATTTGACTTTATTCAAAAGCAGAACACTTTTTTGGTTTTTCATTTCCAGACCCCCCAAAAAAAAAAAAAAAAAAATCTGTGTAATAAGACAAACAAAAGCAAAAAAAATCTCCATGTTAGAAATGGTTTGGGCCTTTGCTCTCACTCACACAAGCTGCCATATTATCATCTTTCTTCCATTCAGCTGTCCACAAAGAATTTTTTAAAGAAAAGGTAAAAATTCTTTGTGTAGTATCAATGAGGTTGACAGGAAAAAACCGTGATACAATATATCAAATTTATCTTTGTTCTACACAGAGGTTTCCAGAAACCTGTTCTCAAAAAGATATTATATGTAAGAATAGTCTTGCTATAAACTCACAATTGTTTGTGTGCAGCATGCAAATTCATAAAATTCTCAAGCAATTCTAAAATTGCAAATTCTTTTTCCTAAATTTATCACAACTTCTTCTGAACTTGTTTTGGAGGGGTGAAAAGTATTTCTGGAATTTCTTATTTTCTTCCCCACTATTTTCAACCCACAAATATTTGAAAATTTGTTCAAAACCAAGACTTAATGATTCTTTTTATGGATGAACTAACTTGCTGCTCAAGGGAAAACTGACAGAGAAACAATCAAATGAAACAGATGAAAAGAAAGCTCCAACCCAGTGGGACAAATGTAGAGAAGATCTTTTTCAAACTTACAGAAAAAATGTTAAAAAGTAAAAAAGATTAATCTAAAGGAGAAAAAGCAAGCACAGTCTCAGTCTCAGTACTTGAACTTCAGTCAGAAGTGAGAGAAAGTAAAACTTTGGCATTTTGCTATGCCAAAACATAGCAAAAAAGTAAGCATTTGTTATAGTTAGTATTTCACTTCTGAAGACCTATCAGGAAATCAGAAGTGATTTAAAAAAGCAACAATTGGATGGAGAAAGATTTGTGGATGCCTCTTCTTGTATCATGATCTAGTTAAGAAGAAATACAAAAGATGTGATACCAAGGACTTCTGTTCTAATTTCCTGCTAAGGTCTGGCCAAACTGAACAAATTTTTTTTTTATTCACACTGTGAAGTCAGCAAAAAAAAAAAATGCCAAAGAAACAAACGAAAAACAGTGAGAGACAAAATAATTTCTCATTAGCAGATGAAAATGCAATTTAAAAAAATAACATTACAAAGCAAGACAATTATTCATATATTAAAATGCTCAAGGAGAAAAAAAAATGCTTAAAGCCAAATATTTTGTGTTCAAAGTGACTCAACAGCAGCACAAAACTTGAAACAAAAATTTCAATTGTGAAATTATATTTCAAGATAAGATATGAATTATGGTTTGGAGACCTACCTAGATAGGTAATAAGGATTAGATTCAGTTTGGTCATGATATGGAAAGAAAAAAAAATCATCTGACATGTAGTGCAATTCTGCCAGTCTTCTGGATTCATCTGTCATCTTGGAAAATTTCACCATAAATCTCCCTCCCTGCTAAGTGATACATCATTAATTTGATTTTAGCAATATGTACATGCATAGAAATATCCCACAGGAACACACATGAGAAATCATGAGCTAAATATACCCAGCTGCCATCCCAAGCAATGTTCCTCAAGAACCACACAAATATCCAAATACCTATGTTATTTACTCAATTGAAAATTTGAAATTTAGCAACTCAAGTGAAATACAGCAGGCAAACAGTAATAAACAAAGGTTATTTCTACTATCCCTACTATAACAAGTGAAAACTTCCAAAGTAAAAAATTAAAAAATTTTCACTGAATTTAAAATTTATATATAGAATTCAAACCATTTCCTTTCATGAGAGAAATACTAACCTACAGAATCTAGAAGAGATCCTACAAGAGCCAAGACCTAATATATATCCTTTAAAAACTCTAAGATCCTAAAGTTGAAGAGCAAAACTTCTCTTATAAGAAACTACGTACTCCCACATGGGCAACATGATTACTGTAAGCAAGAACAATATATTATCAGTTTCCAGTCAATTTAAAGTAAGTGTAAGAATTTCTTAAGAAGAAAAATCACTTCACATAAGAAAAATATTTTGGGAAATGAACTGCACTGTAAAAAGAGACAGTGTGCAAATGAAAGAGAGATGAGTGAGGACTTTGGGATTTAACTTGAAATTGCTTGCAGCTGAAATAAATTTAAACAGCCTGTTAGGAGACAATTTTTTCTGAATCTGAAGAAACAATAAAGAATAGAAAATGATGGAAGAATAAGATTTTAAAAATATACTGGGAATTTTCTTTTTGTATTCTACTCTCTCCTTCCAGCCACACACAAAAAGAACTAACCGTTTCAGCAGAAGAAACTTAAGCAAAACAAAATTTTCTCTCACCAACTGCAGAAATACTCAAAAATTGGCAGTTTCAGTGAATCTCCTTTCTGCTTCTCTAGCTGCAAAAAGGTGGGGCAAAAGAGAAGAAACTTCTCTAAAAGCAAAGCAAACTTTTGTTCTGACCGAGGACTATAGACAAAAATACATCCTTCTCAAACCTCAAAACCAAAATTCAGTTATAAATTTTACTAAAATTTGTACTTTTTTCCCCCCAGCCAAAAGTTTCAGAATGAGCATTTTAAATGGGTCCTTTTGATTTACTGCAAAGTACATCAGACCTTTGGCTGAAAAAGTGCCCATATACACACATCCTTTTTGAGCTCACCTGGGTTTGCTTAACATAATTCTAAGCCTCATGAAGAAAAAATAGCTTTAAATTTTAAACCAATGTGACTGATTCAGAAATATATGATAAAAGCTTGATGTAAATATCAGACATCAGGATTTATTCCTCTCAGGAATTAAAAAAATAATTCTGAATTTATTTTAACATGTCCAATTTTATTTTCAATATTTACCTTCATTTATGTTAATGCCATTTAATACTGATTCAACTGCTATTAATTACAGAAAAGCAAGAGAAAAGCTGACCTTGCACTAGTCACCGACATGAGCAGCAGAACACAGACTCATGTGCTGCTTTTCTTATTAAGATATGAATCTTTACAGCAATGTTTTTTTTACAGTTTTCTTACAAAGACCGTTAGCCAGAAAGCAAGAACGACTCTGTGAATTTTTTTAAAAAAACGTGTACCAACACAGATCTATCCAAACGTGCAGATGTAGAAATGCACACATGTATGAATTCAAAAATATAGTGAAAATCCTTCTATTCTTCAGAACAGCATTCTTACATATGAATGGGGGGAAAAAAACATTTTAAAAGAACATATTTTCCATATATTTAGTAAGAATTGCAAAAAGAAGAATTAAACTCAGTAAGCATCAAAACAAAAATTATTAAAATGCAGATATCTACAATCCGACAACAGGCCAATATATTAATTTGTCAATGCTGCTCTGACTTCTGAGCTTTTTTTGGTTTTCCCTATAGCCTCAGTTTATGTCATGCACCTGTGCAACAGATGGCAAAGCCGTGGGCCACTGCCTTAAAGACCCAGCAGAGGGACCTGCAGCCTTCTCCAGACATCTGTATAACAGCCAAGGGAATTTCCACCTAAACCTAGGAACCGATTATCTAACTCTCTGAAAAGGGGCATTATTTAGTATGTTTTCAGTGGAAGATGAAGGAAAAATTGTAGATTCACTGACCAAACTAGAAAACAAATTGGGATACTTTAACAGTGAAGTAGTTTCTGTGACTACTTTGGCAAGAGTCATTTCCCAAGGGAAAGCAATTAGAAGCACGTGATACAAGATGAACAAAGGCAGGTCCAGATCACACAAGAGGTAAGAAAAGAATCTAGTAAAAAAACACTGTAAATCTTACACTGGCCTCAACCCATGTTTTAATATACTTTTATTTATTTGAATTTCCTTATGATTTATCAAACTTCGAATTATTCTGCATCATTTAGAAAACAAAGCAGGAATTTATATATAATTTTACATTTTTATAATGTTATCCACAGAACAGACCTAGCCCTTTACTGGGTCTCACCTGTCAAAGCAGCCATATTTCAGCAACAGCTCAATCCAAGCCTGCTATGATGCCAGAGAGTGATTCTGTAGCACATTTCATATCAAAGTGAAAAAATGCTTACAGGCTGACAACTTGGTGCTTCTATACTTATAATAGGTGAAAAGGCAGAACAATGAAAAGCTGTTCAAAGAGCGAGAAAGGGATTTACACTGACAGGGGTTTGCTTGCATATGGTATTTACCAGGTGATCTCTCAATAAAACGTAATAAACCAAACATGCCCATTTTTTATTTCTACAGCTTGTGAAGGTTAAAGGATTGCTTACTTTGCATCTTCTAGTACTTTCAAAGGATCAGTCTTTGTGGGAACCCAAGAATTTAGCAGTGCTGTTAGAAAGCCAAAATCTATGATACTGAGCATTTTAGACCAAAGCTTTGTAGCATTAAAAATAAACATTTATCCCAAAACTCCATTGACTGTTTCTCATCAGAAAAACATAACATTTTTGCCTATTTTAATTTTCCTTCATGTTTCTTCTATGTTTACTGCTCTATATCACATGAAAAAATGTGAAAAAAGAGGCCAGATGGAAAGAAATTTCAATAGTAGAAAAAGTAGCAAATGCACCAGAAAATCTCTCTATTTTTAAAAATTTCCTTTTCATTAAGAGAAAATGCATGGAAATTGGAGGAAAACTAAACTCAGTTCATATTTTTTAGCTTAAAATACTATTTCTATAAGCATTACTGCAGGCCATAGTAACAAGTTAAACAAATTCAAACTGTGCTGGAGCACCAGTAAAGAACTAAACAAGGGTCAGAAAAACAGCACAATGATTATCATTAAGATTTAATATTCAAAAGAGGACCTAGCTTTTTCTCAATGTTGCTTACAATTAGAGACAGAACACCAGACAAAGCTTGTAACATTATTAATGACTAAATAGCTGAAAGGGCAACCTCTGAAATCAGTGACACAGACCTCCAAACGTGTCTGTAAAAAGGAAACCTCAAATTAATTGACCAGTATGTTAAATCATTTATGTAGAATGTCTCAGGATTTGTGATTTTGCATAACAACATGATAGCACCCAGGCAAGGTGGAAGAAAAACTGAAAGAAAGTATACAAAGAAGCTTCTTTTACATCATACACTTATATAATTGATATCAGACACTGTCAGAACAGATTGACAGAAAAATTGGCATACTGCAAAATTGAGTACAGAAAAGACAGAGACTTTCTCCTATGATCAGTATTTCCTCACATAACCAGATGCCCTCAAGTCCCCAAAACTGAGCACCAGTAAGGTTTTTCTTTATTATTTGCACAAATAATTACCTAATTATTAAGTAATTACCTACATCCTAGAAATACAGTACTGTGACATCACCTACAAAATAAAACATTCTACAGGAATGTACCATCTATATCCCATATCCAACTTCTACTGTCTACAATCAAGGTTATCCAAATAAATTTGGTATTAAAAAGCAATCTGCTTAGTGACTCAACAAGCTGGGGGAAGGTGAAGTTGTCTGAGTCACAGAAAAGATTCAACACTGTGCAGGCAGATTTTGTTTTATTAACTAGAACTGTGTAGGATTTAATGATCTGAATGAACCCTCTCTTTATGAAATGAACTCAAAATCTTCCTAAAGCAAGAACATACACACACCTGTCACATATAAGCAGGAGAGTACATGTACTGCACATGTGCACATGGTGCCTGTATTCAGACAAGTAACAAAAAATCCAAAAGCTATATACATGGATGCATGGGGGAGAGGATCCACTTGTGTACTCGTTCTTGCTTGAGATACATCAAATCAGAAGAAACAGCAGAAAGAGAGTGTACTTAAAAATATAGTTATTGGAGGGGATGTCCACAGCAAGGCGCTTTTGCAATCACTTTGGCTTCACTGAATTGAAGCAGGTGGGGAGGAAGATGGTTTCGCTGAAGAGTTCCAATTCAAGACATTCCAAGAACAGCAGTGCTGTATTCTTCATTGATATAATTTCAATTACCTCGGTGGCTTGGGAAATCCTAAGGCTAAGTGCCAGAATTATTTTTCTGTGCTAACTGAGAAGATGTTAAGAAGAAGTCCGCTTATTTCTAAATTGGACAAAGTCCACACAGCTACATGCAGGGTCTTCCCCCCTCCCTAAACAAAGTATTTTTCTTTCAGAGAAAGTCATAATACAAATAATTTAATGGTTTAATCAATTATATAGTTACAAAAATTACTTTAAAATTACGGTTCTAAACTGAAGTTGATGCCAAATTCATTATTTACTGGTGAAAGTATATAGAGGACTGCTGCAGCTTTCTTATCAAATCTTAACAATAAACTGCACCTCTTTCCCAAAGAGCAGTTACTCATAATGCAAACACAGCAAAAATACTATGATTTGACATGGAAAGTTGCAGGAGCAGGGCAAAAAAATCCACTACCACAAAAAAGAAAATTATGCTGGACTGAGTTCAACTTACTTCACACGTATGCCACAGGATTTATTACCTACTCCCTGTCCTCTGTCTTCAACAGTTGCTCTGTGTTTGTTCCTAACCAAGGACAAAGAATAATACTTCTCCCATTAGCTGTCTCTAACTCACAAGACCATCTTGGAAAAAGTGATCAAAAATAGAATAGAATTTTTGAGTCCAGTCATAACATTCTCTAGTGGCTCAATGCATCAGAGAAATGATATTGCTTTTAACATAGTGTATTTTTGTACCGTACAAAACATTCCTTCAGTTCTTTTCACAAGAAAACATCGC
The DNA here is from genome assembly GCA_013401095.1 of Passerina amoena. NCBI lineage: Eukaryota > Metazoa > Chordata > Aves > Passeriformes > Cardinalidae > Passerina > Passerina amoena. Next base: position 886,814 of record WBNP01003239.1, on the reverse strand, counting down.
ATTAAAGCCTATCTAATATTTCACACTTAATTGCACAGCAATTCCCACGAGGGATAGTGAACACCCATAATAAAGCTTACATCACCTGGGACCATGAAAGTTTACCTACATTTCTCCAGATTCCTTAACAGGGTAACTTTGGCTGTGCTAACTCCAACCATATTACAGCCATTCAGAGTTTATTATTACTTAACTTTTGCCTAAAATGCCAACAGCTTTTGACATAAAACTTCTGTCACTTCTGAGAGACCTATGAGGAAGTAAAACACCTTTGACCCCACCACATTAAACAAAAGATGTAAGAATAAACAGAAAAAATATCTTTATGTTAAAATACATTAATAAAGACTATTTACATTATCATAATGTTCAGTAGCTGAACATTTCCAAAGAAAATTCATATAAAATCAATAGAAGTCAAGACAGATACAAAATATTATTAAAGATATGGCAAAACTCTTACATGAAAATATAATTTAAAAGTATGGATCAAAGAGATGATTAATCATCTTCTTCTTCCAGGTCAAAGATTAATAATGAGCAATAACACTAGCTGCCTTCCTCCCCACAAATTACTCTTGCACTAGCAATAGATTTAATTCAGGCTGATTAGATCATTTGAACAAGGTAGATACGATGCTGCAAAGTCCTACCACTCTGAGTTGTATCAATATCAGCAATTTTGGTAAATAAATCAGCATGGAAAATGTGCCAGGAAATATGCAAATCACTACTACTTCTACTTATTGTATTAAAATAGCTATAAGCATAGAAACAGGCACACACCATAGGGTTTATTTGATGGTATCATTTTCTTTCTTCATGCAGACAGATGATTCAAGTCACACAAAATCACAGCACTCATTAGCATTTTGCAGTGGTAAGTTTTTTTAAATTATGTGCATGGAACAAGTAACAGCAATGAAAGCACTTTTCCTATCAGAGTGGAAAAAAAAAGTGATGTGAGCATGCACCCATTTTTCTCTAGGGAAAAGTTACTATTTAAGTTGGAGAAGTATAGCAGCCTAGCAGTTCTTTTGCACCTCCGAGAAAGAGAACCACATTGTAAGAAAAGCTTTGCTGAAGCTTCTCTGCAGAATGAGCAAACCAGTCCTTTGTGCTCCACAGGTATCATGTTAATCACCTGCTGCAAGCTCAGGCTGAGCAGCTCTGATCCATGCCTCTGGAGAGCACAGTCCCAAGCATGGACGGCGCTATAACATGTGCCATTGCATCGCTTGTGGGTTGCTCCAAGGCACAATTTCAACACTCCAAATCCCAACTATCTCTCTTGATGAGCCTGGTTTACAATAAATGAAATAGAAAAACAATACAAGCAGAACAAATGATGAATGAAAACAATTATTACTAAGCAAAAAATGATGACTCAGATTAGCTTGTTGATGAATGACAAAAGCTTGATAACTCATTGTGTCTTCACTTTGTTCAGTTAATTTGTAGCAGTTGTGGGGCTGTTCGGCCCAAATCAATTTGTTAGGAAATTAACTTTAATTATTTGTTTAAAATCAATGGAACTTCAAAGCTGATTCTAACAGCTTTTCAGTATGCTAGTGAGAAAAAGATGAAAATCTCTATACTGCTAATAGGTCTACCAACTCTCAAATCCAAAATGTAAAGAGAGATTTTAAAAGTATATATTTCTGGACATCCCCAAACAACTTCTGTGTGAGACACTGGGATATGCAAGAGAATCACACAAGCATCCACAAACACAAGCTATCATTAATAGAAACAATACATTGTCAAGTCCAGGATCAAGCAGAAATTGTCAAAGCAAATTATCTGCCAATAAAAGGGCTCAATCAGAAAACTTTCGAGAAGCAGACCTTAAAAGTATAACTCCAGCAGGTCAACTAAGACACAAGGTAGAACTCATTTCAAAAAGTATGAGTAACCCACTGAAAATGTCCCTTGAAAACAGTGAGACTTGCAACAGGTGCTGAGAGGAAGTTGTAGCCACCCCAAAACCACACCAAATCATGAAACAGCACACCATAAAAGACTGCTTTTTTTTTCCTGCCAATTAACATCCGTTAGCCAAGGAGGCTCTTAAAACCCATTTTGTACACCTATTATTTTTCTGTGCTCTGGATCCAGGTATATCCACCGATATTATGTCTTACATAACATTCATCTTTCACTTTGTCCTCTGTTTCACCTAAAAACTCCTACGTGTAATAACACTAAGCCTCATCTCTGAAGTAATACTTAACTTGCTAAAGGACAGCAGCTTTGGAAATGAGTACTGCAGGGGTTGCAAAAAAGTTGAGTTGAAACATAAAAGACTAAGGATCTTTTTCTTGTGCTTCTTGGCAGCAATGAAAAATTAATACATAGTTCTCTTCCTGGGAATATGAATAATCAAAGTTAAAGGACAGAAAATCTTTGCCAAAGCACCCTCTCTATTTAACCCCTGTTCAAGTTTGTAATGGAAGTAAGTTTGCTGAAAAAAAAAAATCCATCCTCCAAACTACTAGAGTTTTCATGAAGCCTCCACCCATCACACTGAAGGAAAAAAAAAGGCACTGCGAAGAAACTAGTTAAAATCTTTTCTTTACCTTCCTTCAGTTTCCAATAACATTAACCTCTTCATTACAAAAATCTTTTCTAGATTTTATCAACTGAAAAATATCCCTCTTCCTTTGCCATCCTGGCTCTGTCATTTTCTATCTCATTATGCAGTTATTCTACATGATTCATAGCTATCCTGTGATTATTTTAAGATCTATGAAAACTGAGTTGTACTGAGAAGCAGTCCACTGTAGAGATCTGCTTTTTGCTGTCTACTATTTCCTATGTGTCATTTCGTCTTTCACAGAATTAGGACTGCACTATTAGATAACAAATATATAAGTAGATTTGAAATAAGTAGTTAATATCATGCCTATATGCATGCAGAGTCACTGCACTTTTTATATCTGCACATATAGAGGAAAATATGTGTTGAAAGATTTAGTGTTGTCAGACATCATTGTCTTTGCCTTCTTTTGAATTTTGCTTATAAGGCTCCTGCTCTGTCACAGATTGGTAGATAAGCACATAACAGATCAATGGGCCAGAGGTTTGTGCCTAAGAAATTACCAGTACTTTAAAAGTGTATTCATCAGATTTTATGCTACCCTGGAGAAGAATTTCACAGGGTTTGGATTGTTTGCCACCTGTTCCTTTATGCATTATTTCAAAGAGAAAATCAAAAATAATCTAAATTACCAACTTTGTGATTTGAGCTCTGTAGGTCATTTATCTCTGAAGATTTGAGATACTTTGGCGATAGTAATTACAAAATTTTTATTACCAAATGCATGATATAAGGGAATTTTGTTTTCAAAACAAAGTTTCAAGTACCAAGCACCACAGAAGACATTTTCACTCAATACCTGCAGCTCCCAACTGATTTCACAGGAGCAGTGAGTGGCCAAAATCTAGTGACTTTTTAGAAAGATTAAAGTAACAGCAACAAATCAAGTAACAGTCTGGTAAGCCAACTATCTGCTCAGGATTTTGTGAGGACATTACTACGTATTTTTCAGAATTTTACCTGCTCACTTATTTACTTCATTTATCATCTGATTCCAGGACATCATATTTTTGCTATAGGCATTACTCAGAGAGGTGTAAAAAAAAGAAAATAAGTGATAAATATATTCCATTTTATCTACTCTTTGATATCATGTTCTTTCACTCCTGCTTCATGAGTTACAAACTTTTTTGAAGGCAAGAAATGAAACATCTACTGTTTTTAAAAGTTTCCTGAAAAAGGACACTGCTCATGAGTAATCAAATAGTATAGATAGTCCAGCACATATTGATTCAGACTTTATGATTAATGGGAGCTCTGAAACCTAATTGCAATAGTTAGAGAACAGTAGGATGGTATTCTCCTGAAAGCTGCCACCATTTGTGGGTCATGATTGTAACAGGAAAAGGTTAAGGCAGTATGAAATATTACACATTTATTGATAACTTTTGGTTCATCAACCAACTATGAATAAGACATGTAGAAGTAACACTTACTCAGTAACCACTGTAACTTGAAATAAAGTTATTGACCAAAGGGAAATTTAGACTTTGGAAGAAAAATCTTTTAGCTTTCAGTCCTAGCTCTCTAGAACCAAGTATTCTTTAGATAAAAGGGCCTGAAGAAAGATAGGAACACTACAAGAGTAATTCCAGCACTAATATTTTGATCTGCCTATAGGAAATTAAAATACAGGAGTCATAAACCAAGGATTCAATCTTGAACTGATCAGCACAGCAGCAGTTAGGATGCCTCACTTTGTTATGTTTCAAAGTTTAGTTCCAGAAATTAAGTAGCAGTCAAGAATTTAGTAGAGACAGAGAAATCTAATTACTGTGTTGGGAAGAGAGGAAGACATTAAGTAAAAATATTTGAAAGTCCAGTTAATCAAGGAATTCATTGTGACTTCCAGGACTGGTGTAAAATAGTAGGAATTTGTAATTCTAACCAGTTGGACAATTAGCTCACCTTTGTGGAAGTGTGCTTTTGTATCTGTATGCCAGGCCCTAGCTTAGTGACTCTGGATACCGAGCTAAGCTTGCTATTCTGGAGAAGGCAGTCGCCTAAAAATCACAATGGAAATTGCTTTCTTAGTCGGCATATTAGTATGCTAAGGCTGAAGCATGGCCACATAACCAGTCTTTCACACAGGCCTTGGAAATAACCTAGGCTATTCAGAGTTCATTCAAGCTGCCCAGAAGCTGAAATTCAGACATGACTAGATATGGTTAAATTCAGAGCAACCCTGCTCAAAAAATCAGAGATTATATAGAAATAAATTCTGGAAATCAATTGGCAATCATGGTAAAATGGAAAGGGTGTGCAGGCAGTTCCATTTAATGGAGAGAATGTAGAGTCATCTTTTCAATAGTGTTTCTGTTTTTCTTTTACCTTAGGAGTCTTAAACTAGAAGCTGACTGAACACCTCATTATATTTTCACTTTATTATTATAGCCTGACATCTTTGATCATTAAAAAACATTTATCATTATGAATTGTGAAATGATGCAAAATGAAGCAATGATCCATTTCCAACTTGATAACCAGAACAGCTGGAAGAAGTAATGACAATCAGACTGCTGTTCAAATGCCTGTGTCTTTCATGCTCAAAGAAGAATGTTATTCCCTCTAACTGGGCTTTCCATTATTCTCTTTGGGTAGTTAGGGATGAGCACTCAACAGTGCACTGGATTAGCTTATAAAATATAAAGCAGCCAAAACATGAAGTTGCTACTTAGTCCTACTTTTCATCACACATTCTGTTACCTCCCTGCTTTTCTTTGAGAAACAGGACAAAAGCAAAAGTACAGATTTTTCAGTGCTTTGATACTTAAGCTTATTTGTAAAATTCAAATGTGTGTGTCAGAGTTCATACATCCAACTGGAGAAAAGCCAAGGAAGTTCCCTTCTTCAGAGAAAGAAATGTGTTCAAAGATACAACATTCAAATTGTGACACACCTCCAAGCATTGAAAGTACTGTGGAGAAACTGCGCATTCCCTATACCGCTTTTTAACATGACTTTTCCTATGAACAATATTGCTTTTTAACATGAGCTTTCCCTCATCCTCACCTATCTCTTCTTTCTTCTTCTACCCTCCCAAATCAGATCCATAAAAAAAAAGTTATGTAACTTTTTTAACTAGGTAGGCTTTTTTTAATCAGATTTATTTTAATAGACAATGAGAACAAACTGAAATAAGCATTCACTTTCCATTCTTCTTATGCATGTACAAGAGTAGGTTATTTTCCCCACATTCATTCTAATTCTAATTAAGTCCTCTCAAAATCCCTGATTCCTAATCATTCATTTCATTTCCAAGCTTCCTAAGCAGAACACTAAATTCAAGTGACACCCATGTGTCTCAGTTGTTTTAATTTTTACTGATTTTTGACACAAGCAGTACTGGATTATAAATGTATAAAGCTACATAAAGGCATAGAACATCATATTTCTGTTTTTTGCATATTTTATCAGCATTTCATTTAAAGCTATGGAGCATTAGCATCTACATTAATTTTCAATGAATGTAAAGCTATTGCCAAGCAGCATTTCTAGCAACTCAACAGGACATGATTTTCTCAATATCCAAAAAGTTTCTACATCTTTTAGCATTTATCAGTATACTAGAGGTTTTTCGTCTAGGTTTTTTCTTTCAAGACCATGCTGCAGTCATCATCACCTGTGACATATCACCTCAAAGCATAAATCTCTACCGAAATCCAGTAACATTGTCAAGAGCAAACAAAGAAACTTCCAAAGCATGTTCCTTGCACTAGTATCTGTCCAGTGTGCCTTTTACAGGGTGTCATCCTGCAGGAGGGCAGCCACTAGCAATTTTGCTAGTTAAGTGAGAAATGTAGTGTCTGCAGTTCATAGAGGGAGAAGAACGTACGTGCTTTTGTGCTTCTTCTTAACGTTATAAAATATGCCAGGGAAGGAAGGAGTTATTTTGTCAAGGACACACCATAACTAATCTTTTCTCTTCACAAACCTTAAACATTATGTTCCAGACCAGTTGACAGCATTTTCAGGCTAGGAATGGGAAATTCTTCCCAGCATGAGACTTCTAGAACTACCAAGCAATCCAAACAGGATTGCCTACCTTGACTAGAGACTACAACTTGGTCAGCACAGACAGGTGTCAAAAGAAATCATTATACAATTCCTTGGTCTCTGACAGGAGACCACAAGGGGGATACTCTTAAGGAAACATTCCTGAAATAAAAGAGATTGAAGGAACTGATAAAAATAGTTTTTTCTTCAGATACATCACTCTTTTCTAATGGCAAGGGCATCATATAGTAAGTTTAGACTAGTCTTCACTTGGGAAAACCAAGATCTACAAAAATTACTACAGTAAATGCTTTTTCCAAAATGCTTTCTCAAAGATCTTATTCCACCTACTCAAAGATCAAGATGTGGAGACTGCATTCTGCAGATGCAGTATTTCCTTACTTATGTATTTACTTCTAAGCTAGTGATGATTTTCACATTTCACCTTCTACCTCCTCAAAAAAAAACCCCACATTTTAATAACTACGCTCATAGACAACGAGTTTCCAAAATACCTCATCCAATTTTTTTTTTTTTTTTTTTGGTCAAGTCATGGGTGCTCTTCAGGACAGATTATCATAGAGTCACTGAAACACTGATGGTGTTACCAGGTATGGTAACTCAACCACTTCCCTGGGCAGCCTGTTCTCTGGCAGCTGCAGCTCTCAGCCAGTTTCACCACTCCCTGAGGGCTTCCCAGCTCAGGAAACGTCCCCACAGGCAAGTGATCCACCACTCAGTTGCAGGACTGGCTGGTGCTGGAGCAGTTCAACTGGGTGAATGAAGGTATTGGCAAAGGATCTTTCTGAACCAGCAAATACTTCAGCATCTTCTAGTTTTTAATGTAACATGTCACGATAATATACAAATGAAGGCACAATGGGAATGTTATTTGCTAGACTTAAAGAATTTCAAAATAATTTTCAAACTCCAGTAATTGAGGCAACTGGAAAATAAAAAGGTCAAATTTTTAATTTAATCTTCTGTATATGATATTGGTGTTCCTCATTTCGGAGGAAAGAATCCACCCAAAACTGCTATCCAGATACTCAAGTTCTGTCAGTCATTAGAAGTAGAGCAGGCACTTAACTTGCTGGCAAAGAAAGTCATTCAACTTTTATGGCAGAGACACAAAATATGGGACTGTTGTCACTCTATGTTATTTCCTCCCAATGATTCAAGCTAGTTTATAAGCTCCTTAGATCAGGATTTGTAGCTTTAATACCAAATGTCACACAGAATTATAGTCTGACATACAAATGTTAATATAACAACAATTGACCCTGTAGGCATCTACAAATTCTGATCTATCAATGGCTGTCAGTACTAAGAGCAGACTTGGCATAAGTAAATTTTTACTTTTAACAATTTTTTCAGCAGGTTAAAAAAATATTGCTTTTCCCAATTCTCTTCTTTTTTTAAGCTCTAGGTTCCCTCATCCTATTTACACCTAATTTTAGAAAGGATCTGCAGGGATTTCTTCTAGAATTTCTAAGCCTCCTTATTCCCATAGGTAAGTTTCATCCAATTTTGCACTGAAGTCTGCCTATGAGTTGTTCTATACTGAGGTCTTATGTAGCCACATATCTCTAAGGCAATGGTCACAAACAGAAAGTAAATTCTTCTCAACAAGTACAGGTGACAGTTGAAACAAATGACTAAAATACTTGCCAAACTAAAGTACCAGCCTTGCTGGAAAAAAACCAGAAAAGTCTAAGAGTAATGAATTTGCCCAACAGAGTTTAAAAGGTCATGCTTATAGCACGTCACAATGTCTGTAAGCTTCCTGCAGGTCTAACACAATTGTTTAAACTGTTTTTCCCCTCCATCCAAAAAGACAGTAGAAATTCCTCATCAAGCTGAAAAATCAACTTGAGGCTTTCCTGTGTGAAGAGGAAAATAGCTTTGAAAATTACCAGAGAGTGTTTCAATCAAAATAAGTTCTTCAAAAGCCAGACTAGCAGATATGGTTGATAAACCTCTTATATCTCAATAGAAGAAAACCTTTGCTGTGAGTATTTCAGACCAAAAAGTCCTATTATTCTTGGAGATGGTTTTGCGTTATTTTTATATTTAAGAATAAAAAAATTACTTTAGAGGACTGGTAGCATCAGAAAAACAAAGCTATTTCAAGTGCAAAGTTTTTATATGATAATATACTTCTACTGCACTTCATACTATATTTCTTTTACTTTCTGGCTGTGTAGAAAAGTTTATACCTTTTTACATTAAATACATTCTCTCTCAGTGACAAAGCGTTCGGAATGAAGAACGAATTTTTCATGCGAAAACACAGCTTAGGCTATGACAAGGTCAAACTCTTCCCCTTGAGCTCTGCCTTTGTACCTTAGAATTCTCCTTGAAGCTCTATCCCTTGGAATCAAATAGTGCAGAAATATTCAAACTGCTCCTCAAATGTTCTTCCCTGATGAATGTTGAGAAATTTCTAGTCGTATGTGCAGGAAGAGAACCAAACATCTTTAAATGCTTTACAATAGCTATCAAAAAATCTCTTGTTTTGTCATTATTTTTTTACTGATATGTTTTGAAAGGCTAAAAAAAGGTTCAACTATCCCAACAAGTATCTAATTTTCTTAAAAGCATCTGCAGGGAAAAAAAATCACAAACCTTTTATCTAAATCACTAGGGTTTTTTCAGTGCCAAAGATCCAGAGGAGATATTTAGATATATCAGACACAAAAAGATAAACCTATCTTGCTTCAGGCTTTGGACAGCTTCCAAATTTTTTTCCCCCTTATATATATATTTTTAAATAGATTTGAAGTCAAGCCTGCCTCCTAGCAGGAACAATTCAATATTTATATTACTTATTAAAGACATTGCAATTACTAAAAACTATCTAAAAGGTGAATGATGGGCTTTAGGCCATTTCATAAAATGCAAATATATTCCCCACTGGTGATTTCAGCAGTGAGCCCAAGGACTCCATTTTCCAATGATCTGGGTACCAGCTCTTTTCCAGATCAGCAGAAAAATCTCTCTTTCTGGTGTAATAAAGACTTTTTTCCAGCTATGTTTCCAGACAATCTTCTCCTGCTCAAAATTTAGAACAAGGTTTTCATCCTCATCCTGCTTAGTCTGCCAGCTTCGTAAAGACATTTTGTCCAAATTTTTGCATCCTTCTTTTTTTTAGCCCAATGGATTCAGAATTCCTGCCCTCCTTTTGTAGTTTCCAATTAATTTCTTTTGCAAGTTGTCATTCACCTACACAGTATTCACCTACACAGCATTCACCTCACTTGACCCTCAGTACAAGCAGCCACTCCTGCAACACGACCAGTTTGCTGGACTGCAGCCTCCAGTGCTTGTTTCACATTGCCTTCCCGGCTTCTAAGGCACACCCTAAAGCTGTCCTGTGAAGTCCATCCTGTGAGTACAACAATGATCAAAGAGTCAAGTATATAATGCTCAAAGCTATGTGTTACTTTATCATCAACAGTGGATCACAAAGTGCACAGAAAGTACTATTTTGTGGAGTTGTTGGGAAGCACTTAATGATTCTGGCTCAGCACCATCATTTCAATATCTCCTCTCTTTCTTGCATGTTTTGAATTCTTTTGTTTCTACCTTCAGCTCCAGAAAAAAGAAAACTTATTTGAGATTCCCTAGAGCCAAGGGAAAGGCTTTCACAGCTTAGTACCCTTCCAATCAGTAGAGATAAGTGGTATGATCTCATTTGTCATACATGAATTCAAATTTTGGAGTTATCAGGTAATAAAGCAAACCTCAGAAAACACAGAGAAGAGAAAAAAAAGAAAAAACAATATGAAAATTAATAATAGCTTTCATCCAAGGTGCCAGAGTATTTCATGGTTCAATCTAATTCAGCAGAACTTTTGAAAATTCAGCGCTTTAAAAGGTAGTAAAATATTTAATGGTAATTGAAAACTTGTCTACCTCTGTGTGGCCAGCATAGGTGGATTCCTAATCAGTTTACTGAACTCAATCACTTTTAAGGGAAAGTGCAAAAACCTTTTTACACTTCTTGCAAATTTACATAAGGAAAGAAAGCTTTTTAAAAAGCACTGTAAGGACATTACAAATACTTTTGATTATACTTCTGTCTATGCTGTGGATTGAGTGCACAACCCTTAGTACCATGTATTAACAAATTTTTAAAGCTTTGCCATGAAGGTACACAGCAGCTCCACTTGTACATAAGAAAGGTTATGATGTTCAAGAATTGTGTACCCCAGACTCCTTTCTGTTTCTTATAAGATCTGACACACTCTAGTGAGAAATGCCATGGGAAAGTCTGTATCTAGAAGAGGTGAAGAGGAAAGTCAGTTTTTGGACTTTTAGAAGACACTTCTCTGAAACAGAAATTCAAACTATGGGAAGAAATTTAGTCTTGAGCAAAGACGAAGCAAAAAAGAGAAACAGCGAAAAAAGATAAGGAGAAAGAAGATGACATTTGGAAGTAAGATAATTGGAGAAGTTGTAGAAGTTGAATAGATTAACTTCTGTCATTAATATACAAAAAGTGCATACAGAAAACTGAATTCCTTCTAGTGGAGTGGGAAGGGTATCAATGTGTAAATGAAATCACTCAGCCTGTGCAGCACAAGCTGCAGCAGTTTTAAACACCAGCTGTAAATAAATAAGAGTTTTCCTACTGGTTTAGTGACAATTATAAGTACTAGGTTAGCAGTATGAAGAAATTGGATAACCTGGTAATGGCAGCCTGGGTAATGGCAGGAAAATCTGCAATGTCAGGAAACAATGTGCTACATATTCCAACAATTTAAACCACTGTGAGGTATCACATTCACTGCTGTTAAAAACAATTTTCATAGATGTAATTCCTCTGTCTTCCACTTGATTTGTAAAGAAATTCTGACATGACAAATTGGTTCTTTTTAATTCTCTCCACAGCAGAGATTTCCTTCCTACCTTCTCTTTTTTTGTTTTCATTATCCTGTATGATAGAGATTTGCTGATAACCAGCATAACTATTTTAAAATGTCTTGGAGAAAAAAAAAATTAATCTGAATTCAATTAGTATGTATTCAATTCAAAACTCAATATTTTGAGATTTAAAAGGAACACTTCAAATACCAACTAATGTCTTCTTTACAAAAGAAACTTCCAGCCACCATATTATTTTGCATTAAGAAGTGTTTGGAGTTTTTAAATAAGGTATTTTATTCAAAACAACTTTTTTTGAAAATTACCCAATTTAAAAGAAAAAAAATAAATTGAGTAGTTTAAAATACTTTAAAGAAGGAATTGACACATTATATCTCAATTCAGGTAAGAGTTGTCTCAACTCAACTGTTTTGGCTGACCCTGAAACGATCTTTTCCTTTCCATTAGTTTGTAGTTCTGCCTTCAAACTGAATGTATTTTTTCCTTCCTCTTCCACTATATTGCGCTTATCTGATTTTTCAACCTGCAGCAGGGGAGCTATCCAGTGAATATTTATTTGAGCAAGCTATTATGCAAAGAGAAGAAAATGGTAAAAAGCTGAAATAACACCAGACAACAAAATTATGTTGTTATTCCTGCCCAGGGATTTTTAAATTTCATATCAATACCTCCTTAAATGTAGTAATTATCTCTCTCAGATAAGGATGGGAATGCTACATCTAAATAAATTTAAAAATCTGCATGTGATGTATCGAAGCATGGTAGCAGATGCTCTTTACCTGATAGATTAGATTTCCTGACCAGAAAGTAAGTGGTTCCACCATATTTCTCATGCACATTTCCTGTACAGAAGAGTTTCAACAGGCTTGACATATTGTCAGTGTACTGCAATCACTGTGCACTCATGGTAGAGTTGATTTGCATACATAGACAATTCCAAAATTATTTTCAGAAAAAGTAGCAGACAACATGAACCTGTGGACCTGATATTGTTGCTTATGAGGAATCACACTTTTAGTGGGATTTGTTAAAAGTCATCCAAAATTATTTTGGTAGATGCGTTCTACAGCACAGTCCATTAGAACTAAGGTCATATCCTTGGTTGTTCTCATTACTGAACCATAATACTAAGAGCAAAAATACTACCTGAAAGAAGGGCTGGAGGGGCTGGTAGTCCTGACAGACAATAAAGCTTCTATATGGCCAGGGCAGCTGAAGAACATTTAACAGTGTTAAAGCCAAACAAGAAGGACTGTGAAACCAACAATGTAAAGTTGTGCACTTAATGTAAAAAGCAGGAAAGGGAATGTGGGATTTATATGAGAGAGCAAAAAATATAGCAGTTCATAAATTATGTAAGAGTAAGGACCAATCTTACTATTTTCAAAAACTGAGATGAACTTAACATACTAAATTGCAACTGTGATCTGAAAATAAAAATTCAGGAAGAAACTGTTGAAAAAGTACTGAATAAGCCATCAACAAACCAGTAGCATTCAGCCAAGCAGAGAAAGTCACCCAGTTCCAATTGTAACTCACACTGTGTAGATTACAATCTGTCATGGTAGGGAATTCAAAATTATGCTAGAAAAACCCTAGACAGAAAATTTGTGAAGCCCAGAAGTCAAAGTCCATACAAAGAACACACGGAACTACAGATGCTATGAACAATGCCAACAAAACCAATGCTTTTCTGTGCTAAAGGAGACAACCAACCCACTCACCTTGTGCTTGATAAACATTATTCCCATCCCCATCACTTAGACATGAGAGCCCTAAACCAGCATGTGCCATCAAACCTCTTTTCATTCATCTTCCAAGGATTATCTACCTCCTCCTCTAAATCTGTTTTCTCAGCTCTCAGTCTTGCCAACAGTCACACAAAAGATATTTCTTACCTACTTCATGAATCTCAATCATTTTATGGTAAATATACTGTTTTAATTTTGTCTCAAGTTACGTCTTTTTAGTAATTTCAACTCGCAGTATTTCCCACAAATTGAACATTTTTTTGTATTATGGTTATCTTGGTAATTGTAACTGCACAAGGACCAACAGCCTGCCAGCCAAATGCACAGGAGGAAATTTTATTGTGCTTATGGTTAAAATTATGCAATCAAGATCTATTTTGTAATAGGTCATTACCCTGCCTGTCACTTTTATAACTAAAGTGAGACTCGGGTCCGCTGTACACTTCAAAACATTGAGCCAAGTCATGGAAACCAATCAGCTTGACAGAGCAGGAAAAGATTAACAATTTGCAAAACACTGTGCTCCAGCTTGGAAACATGGAAATGTCAACTTGAATAACTGATAATGTTTTTAGGGAAAAAAATCCCTATCATGTTAATACAGATGTCTGTATGTCTGTCTTTATGTCATAAAGTTGACATAAATCTTGGAGGGTGGGATACATAAGGAAAGAGCTCTTGCTCCAAGGGTACAACACATCACTGAATGCTTTCTGGACATGGAGAAAAATCCTTTTCTTGAGCCCTGCACAAAAAACCTTATCCACTTGATCCCACAAGAAATGAAAGTCATAAAGTGAAATATTTTTGCTTAAAATTTCTGTATATAAACACATTGTTTTAAAAAATTCTACCAATCTGTGGTTTTTCATGGTGTTTACCTTCATGATAAAGCAACCTTGTGGTCTCAGGAGACAGAGCAAAATGTCCTAAAATCCATGATATTTTTCTACATAGCAATCTGCTGCATAGGGCATACATTTTTGTGATGTTTCCAAGCTTCTCTTAAGCATTCCTTGTCCCGAACCTCAAAACAGCTTTAATTCCTAAGGATACTTCAGATAATATGAATCATTCCCTTTTTCTTTTATTTATGTCTTTACTTAAAAAGAGGGAAAAATACATATTTTTTTTTAATAATTTGCTTCTTTTTCCATTAGGAATACATTCAGCCACTGTCAAAATACTAAAGCAAACAGAATCCTCCAAAAGAATTGTATGGTCAAGAGTAGAAGAGGGGTAAGATTAGAGATGACAATCTCTCCCCTCAGTCTCCACTGCAACTTTTACTGCAATATTCTGGCCAAAATATCATATTCTGTGTCACTTTAGTTTCTGTATGTATACACCTGAGAAAATTGTAATGATAGACATAAATTTCTATCAATCAGTCTAGACACATTAAAAAATAGAACTCCAAACATACGCAGCATATAGTAATTTCATATAAATATAGTTCATGGAAAATCACACACAAAATCCATTTGTAATTAAAATTCTTCAAAATTGCCTAACGTATCCTATGGTACACTTAGAAGAAAAATAAAAAAGAAAAAAAAAGTCCCGTATGAGAACCTTTAAAATAGATTTTCCTCTTTGAGAGAGGGAAACAAAATTGAGCCATATTCCCTGCACGCCAGAATCAAAAACTGATGTACATTTTCTTTACCTCCATTCAGGTTTCATGCCTTATCATTCCCAGATGTACTAAATTTTAAGTTACAGAAATTACTATTTCCCCACTTTTCCTACAAATGCTCTGTTATTCTTGCCCTAGTCCATCAGCTCATAAAGGCAACTGTTGCTTTCGAGGTTGAGATTGTACTCCTAATATTTTTCTTCCTGAAGTCCATTACAAAATTACAAATATCCTAATTGTGTTCAAAAGGTCGACTTCTAAACCAAAACTGAGGGAAGGCAGCAAATTTTCTAGTAGATACTAACATCTTAAGAAGGAATAAGTTATTACTGTTTCACCAGACTTAGGGAAAAAAAATCAGTCTGTAACTGAAATCCCAATGGTCTCAGTAGGATTACAGGCAAGTCCCATGGATGCAAAAGGTTTAGCAAGGAAAACACAAGACCCCTGTTTCCTAACATGTTATAAGATGCATGAATGTATGTCATACATGTAGTGTGACATCTATGTGACACCAGTGTTTTGTACCTTATAGAACAAAGAATATTATGGTCATGCAACCTCTTCCAGATCAACAAAATGCAGACAGAGAAGCAAACTCCTAATAACTGGCTTTACAGGTAATCATCCTTAGATGTTTGCAGCACACAGTCCATGATAAAACTCAATAATTCCATTCAGTGAAGACATGCTCTGTGAAACAAGGACACACCAATGTTGAAAAATCCACAAGAAAAAGACTGTTAAAATATAAGTTCTAACACTCTTTTCTGAGTAAACAGCTAGCAGAAGATAAGCCTCTGAAGAGATGAGCACTGTGACAAGATTCAGAGAAATGTGACATTTGAATGTCTTCTCAAAGTTCATTCAGACTATGCAAACCCCTTCTATTTAAACAGTTTGTTCCAGAGCCAACTTCACCACAGACAAGTTGTCTGGCAAACAAGACCTTCCATTTTCTTTGCCTACAATTAATTAGATTTTAGTACCAAATAAATTGCAGTGAGCACTTTCAAAATTCTGGGGACTTTCACTAATAATTGAATCCTAAATAAAAGATATGAAAGAAAAAAAATTCTCTCTTAAAATATTTATGAGCTAGTTTTTTTCCAACTGGAAATCTAGTTTAGGGTACATGTCTAAAAGCAGTTGCATTGCTCAGTTGAGTAAAACAACCTGTAATTTTTGGTAAAGAGAATTAAGACCTTGAGGCATGTCAGTATTATATATTAGTATCTGTGACTAGCAATAGCTACAAATAACTCTTCTAACTGAACACTGACTCTGATAGCAATAAATTCAATTGTCTTTCCAACTCATTTTTTCCTGTACCTGGAGAGCCACCCAAATCAGAACTGCGAAATAATCTATGTTGTCAGGGTTTTTGTTTTTAATAAAAGATCATACATGTTCTGGTTACAGCTGGGATAGTGTCATTCTTCCTAGTGGCAGGGAGAGTGCCAGGCATTTTGCACTTAGTATGAGAATATTGCTAAAAACACTGATGTTTTAGTTGTTGCTTTAGAGTGCTCACCTTACATCAAGGACTTTTCAGTCTCCTAATGTAAAAAAACTGGGAGGGAGAATAGTGGGGCAGCTGACTCAAACTACCCAAAGGGCTAAGCCATAACATAGAGCAGCATGCCTGGTATGTCAGCTTGGAGGAGTTGGCTGGAAGGTGCTGATTGATGCTTGGAAACAAGCTGAGCATCAGTCAGTAGGTGGTGAGCAACTTGTGGGTCACTTGTCTTTCTTGGGTTTTATTTTTCTCTCTGCCTCTTTTTGTTTCTCTTTTCATTACTAGTATTAATATAATTATATTTTATCATAATTTGATTACTAAAATATTTCTTATCCCACAGGTTTTACCTTTTTCCAATTCTCTTCCCTATCCCACTACAGGGCTGGGGTGTGAGCAAGGAGCTGTATGGTGTGCAGTCACCAGCTGGGGTTCAACCAGGACTGATAGCAAAGGGTAAATTTTTGACAGAGGTTAGTAGCTAGGAACAAGCAGCTAGAGAAAGCAGCAGTAAATAAAGGTTTGATTGACTGATGAAGGCCCACATGAACATCATCCAATGTGGCTGAATAAAAAACTACAAGACACACACAGACTGGAACTCAATTGAATATTCTAGAATTTCATCACTAGAAATGTAATGTTTGGTTTTTGTATGTTTTAGAAATTTTGATAGAAGCATAGAACAGTTTATGTTAGAAGGAAACTTCAACGATCATCTGGTCCATTACTCTGGAAGCCCAAAAACAAGGAATGTTTGGTACTGCCTTTGTTTAAAAAGAGAAGACTGTGGTCAACACCATGCCTTTAATCAATATTATGAAAAATAAATCCATAAAAACAAATTATTCATTATGGTTTTCCATTTCCTGAACTTCTTATCTCTTTCAAAAGGCTGAAGGTGGATTTATATACATCCTTTATCTCTTATAAAACCTGCTTCCAGTCTGTTAGGATAAATCACAAACAACCAAAATATGAGATAAGACCTTTTTAACAACCAACAAACGGATAAAAATTTATTTAATAGAAAATTAGTTAGGAGAATCATGGTTCAGTCTGTCTCTTCATTCCTTAAGCTAAGGCAGAACAAGATGATAAGCATCTTTTTTTCTCTCCTATCATTATGGATATTGGTACAATATTAAACTTTTCATTAGCCAAATACTGTATTTGTGTAATAAGGTCTACAGCATAAATCAGATTTGCCATGCTATATGTTTATGGTTTGGTTTTGGGTTGTTTGTTTGTTATTTTCTCAAGCAAGTTAAATTCTATGGTGAAAAAAATTCTACACAGGTGCTTTTAAAGCCGAAAAAAAATCTTAAACTGAGCTCTGAAATCCACAATAAAGCTAACTAAAAAACTTGAGCTTCATACTTGAGAGGAACATTACATCTACTAAAGCAGCAGCTACTAAGTTTCAGATGCTAGACCAAATACTAATGTGTCCAAAAAGTGAATGTCAGGCACCTATTTCTAAAATCTGTCACATTGCAATACCATTAATTACTGCTTATTTGCATAAATATTCTTCATTAAACTAGAAAATGTATTCGCTGTACTTGCCCATCATTAATCATCTATCCAAAGGAAGATGACTACAAATCCCATGTTACCATCTTACTGAAGAATACAAACTGAATGGATGTATGGCTAACAGTCAATGCCCATCCTCACTAACAACATGAGAAGGAACAAACATATAACAGTTTAAGGCATTATCAATCATACAATCCCATATTTATCCCAATTCCCAATCTCTTGGAGAGAGGGAAATGGTTTTTTTCCCTAAGGTGAAATTTCAAAGATGGAGTAGTCCTTACCAATTATTAATCAGGCAGTATAAAAATAGTCTAGATGAAACAAATGTTATTCATATCACCAGATTAAATTTCAAATTTATTAATATCTAATATATATATTTTTTAATGAGAACTCTTTACAACAGGCAAGATTGACAGAAACAGAAGCCCAGACTGGTGGACGCCTGGTGATCAAGAAAAGTGTCCAGTCTCCAGACTACTCAAGGAGCTGTTCTTTTATCCGAGTATATTGACATATTGTTGGAACTAAAAATATTCCTAAGTGCTGATAATGACAAATTTTTTGAGAATTTCGTTTTCACTATATCTCAGTATTTTCCTATAGCCAGAATTAAAATGTACTGTATGACACTGTTTCTGCAGCTACATTTTTGCCCTATATCAAGAAAGTACTGCGCAGATCTGAGTTTTAAATTATTAACTTTATTGGAATGAAAATATCTTAAGGCTTTAACCTCACCCCTACTTTCCATCCAGGTATAACTCTTCCTTCCTTATCTCCGAGACACCATTAATATGCTTTGCTATGAGTTCTTTATATTCCAAATGCAGTCCTCTCCAAGTTGCCTACATCTCTTCACCATCCTGCCAAACAAGGGGATTTCATAAGCAAATAACCTGTTGGTTATTTGGCCTCATTCCCATCACTGCCAGACAAAGCCCAACCGCCCCATAATTCTTTCATAAACACCAACAGATTTGACTATCCTGCAACAGCAAAATACTTCTTGTTTTTTTTATAGAATCTTATTTCCTGAAACTCCCTATGTGCTTCTGAATGCTGCACTGTCTAATATGTACATTTTTCTTATGTATTTTTTACCTGTGTGTGTGCTTTCCTTTATTCATAGCACTTGGAATTTATCTTCACACAGTTTTGTATATTTTCTTTTTAGGTCATTTTTTCCCAGGAGCCACAAAAATGTTACATTCTAACACTTTCTTCCCAAGCATCCAACAGTCCTCCCAAGATGCAGTCATGTACAAATATATTATTACTTCACACACATTCTTAATGAAAATACCAAATCAAAGGAATAAGAAAACCTTCTGCTTCTTTAATTGCCAGTAATAAACTTTTCACCACCATGTTGACTAGGCACAAAGAACATAAATTATTGTCTCGCTGTGCTAAACACTATGCAACAAACCAGCAGCCCTTGAAATAAAGCATTTGTTGATAGATGTATGCCACGACAACAAATGGATACAGATCAACAGGCAAAAAAGATATTTGAAAGTATAACTAATTTTTTTTGTATCTTCGCACATCTGAGATAACAGAACGCACACATACAGAACAGAAACCTAGGAGAACCCATTGTGCGAGCTTGCAGCATATATGTCACCACACTGCATAGGTCTATATATACTATCCTTTTTTTGTGGAAAAACTTCTAAGGAAATCTGCTTCATATTCATAAATGGAGAATTCAGGTGGGAGACTGAGACCCAGCAGTTATGTAACAGAAATGAAAACATATTTCGTGGGACAGAGGGCACGCCTCTCTTGATGTAGATACACCTGAGTCAGTAAGGCACAAACATCACACTGATGGACAGATACTGCATAATATGTTATCCTCTAAGTGGCTACACACCCTTTTGCTTCTGGTCAACTCAGGGTTTTCCTAGTAAGGCTGTTGTTTATGACACCGGAAATGCCAGAGGAAAGTTTGTGTGCATGTGATGTTTATATACACACCAAACTCACACTTCAATTTCCAGCACAGAAACTGCTGCTGGAGGGAGAAGTATCATAAATCAGCTTCAGAACAGTGAGAAATCATTCCCAGTACCTGAGTGTACATATTTCAGCCATGTACAAGCTAGGAACAAAACAGTAAGTTGAACAAATTCAAAACAGAGTCTTTTTAACCTATTAGACTTCAACTATTAGACTAAACCTATAGCATATGATGGAAAGATTATTTTTCCCTTTGTGAGAGAAATAAACACAAACAAAAAATTCCAAATTCCTATTCCAAATTATTCCTAAATTCCTAAAATTCCTATTCCAAATTATTTGCTATCTGGCAATCAAAGCCTATAACACAATGTTTACAATAATGTATTACAATTTTATTTGGTAGGAGTTTTTTGCAGGTGTTTGCAATTTTTGCTTAGTGGGGTTTTTTCTCTTCTTTTGTGGGTTTGGGGTTTTTTGCTTGTTTTTTAAGTATTCCCAGTGATGACTCAATAGGCAGACTGGAAACACCCAGAAGCACAGAATGGTTGAGGTTGGAAGTCACCTCTGGGGATCACCTAAATTCAACTGCCCTACTCAAGGGGGAATCATATCCAGGTGGTTTTCCAGCATCCCCAGCGATATTGTACAACCTCTCTGAGTGACACATTGGGGAACCAATCACCACACAGTTAGAAGTTTTTCCTTTCACAAACCTAGAAATTCCAGTTTTTCAAATTTGTGCCCATATCCTCTTCTCCTTTCATCAGGCATCTGATTCATCTCTTTTCCCTCCCAGCAAATATTTGCATATATTGGTACAATGTCCATGTTAGGGAACTGTTAAGAAATGTGACAATTTTGATTGAGTGCAGGAGTGAAGTACAGAAAAAAAATCACAGCCCAGGAGGCTTATTAAAAAACAACAAAACCAAACATTGCCCCCATAATCATTTTGTATTCTCAATTACATATTATAAAACTAATTTCAATAAATAGAAAATTCAGTGTTTGACATTGTGTTTCCTGCTTATGAAACCAGTTTTCCTTCAAGGGCCCTTCTTTATAAAAAGCTGCATTATGTTCAGGTTGCTGGTTGTTTGGGTGTTCTTCTCTTTTTTTTTGGCTCATTTGAGCTTTATATGATAGAAACACTGGAGGAGGATTAAAAAAAAAATCATATGGTTTTTTCCCCATAATTACCATGTTCGCCCACATGAAGCAATTTTAACACATTTTCCTAAGCAGGTGTGTGTGACTT
The DNA here is from genome assembly GCA_013401095.1 of Passerina amoena. Taxonomy (NCBI): domain Eukaryota; kingdom Metazoa; phylum Chordata; class Aves; order Passeriformes; family Cardinalidae; genus Passerina; species Passerina amoena. Next base: position 865,646 of record WBNP01003239.1, on the reverse strand, counting down.
GAGGCTGTCTGCGAGAGACATCAGATGAAAAAGGAAATGTCCAGCACCTGTGTTGACTTTAGGTTGTGTAGCACTGACCCTTCTCACATGATGAGATGTGTGAACGTTCCAGAAACAAGGGGTAGGCACAGGGCTGTTATGGCCTGCAAAATCAGCCATTTTCGATACTGAAATATATACAGGAGATCCCACTCCTTCATCCCGTCCCTCTAATCATGTCATGCACTGAGAGATGATCCCAGCGTGACACCTAGTGGCAGCAGCATTTTTAACCCATCAGTGTCTTTTCAGAAAGTTCCTTACTGCATCCCAAGAGATCCACACCTATTTTTAAGTTTGTTCTAGTGTATCTAAAACATATTGAATTCAAAAAATAAGTAAAAACCAGAATATTCTCAAAATCATTAAACAGCTTTGTTTCCTCACATCCAAGCCAGAGTGTACTGAGACATATCAGGACCCTTTGTAAACAATTGAGACAAGCAAATATCTAGTCACTATTTATTTCTTCCTAACTTTTTAAAATTCTGCTTCTGATAAAACTCTCAGGAACAGGAATTGCTCAACTAAATGGTCTTAATGAGGCTGTAATATTCTTTTCATGTTGAGGTTTAATAGTACAAAGTTACTGCTTTATTCCCATAACTAAACATGAGATCTATGAAAATATTTAAGCAACTCATTCCCCCGCCTCTCTAAATCAGGAGACCCTGACATGCATCCTGAAATATATCACGTTGTTGCATGTATATAAACTATAATTTATAAAGATGAGTTTTATAGGTGTTACGTGTAGCATAATATGTATCAGAGAGATTAATGATAATGGTCAGTTTATGCACATACTCTCAAGGCTGTAACCTTCTACACAACAATAATATTGCCTCATATGGTCCAAGATCTGCTTTTTTCCCCAACTGGTATTTTGACATTAATTTTTAATCCTCTAATTGAAAAATAATTTACAGAACTAATATCATGGTGCTCATCTCTAAGATAAGTATAAATTTGGAAAAGTTACAAATTATAAGAAGGGAAACAAATTTTTACCCAAAAATGGCAGGCTGTATTATTTGACAAAGTAAGATCCGTGCCACCTAATTGTGTTGCCTCTTGTATTGGGTTTACATGGCAATGGTAGTGAGGAGACAACAAGGGTGGCTGTGAAAAGCTGCCAGCAGCTTTCCCCATGCCTGACAGAGATGACTCCAGCCAGATCCAAGCTGGACTTACTGCTGGCCAAGGCTGAGCCCATCAGTGACTTGAGGAAGCACCATGGTGATAACACATTTAAAGGAGAAAGAAAACAGAGCAGAGAGAGAAGTGAGCATATGTGAGACAAAGAGCTCTGCAGACACCCGGGGCAGTGAATAAGGAGGGACAGGAGGTGCTCCAGGCAGTGGAGCAGAGACTCCCCTGGCAGGACTTGTGACCTGCAGGAAACCCATGCTGGAGCACCCCTTGGATGGACTGCACCCCTTGAAAAGGATCCACGCTGGAGCTGCTCATGAAGAGCTGCAGCCTGTTGGAAGGACTCCAGCTGGAGAAGCTCATGGAGGACTGCCTCCTGTGGGAGGGAACCCAGGCTGGAGCAGGGAAGTGTGAGGAGTCCTCCCTTTGAGGAGAAAGGAGATATAGAGACATGTTATGAACTGACCACAGCACAGCCCCCATATTCCCTGCATCCCTGCCCTGCTCGAGGTGAGGAGGCACAGCATTTGAGAACAATATTAAGCCCAGGAGAGAGGGATAGGTGGGGGCAAGGTATTTTAAGATTTAATTTCATTTCTCATTACCCCACTCTGAATTTGATAGGCAATAAATTCAATTAAAGTCCCCAAGTCAAGTCGGTTCTGGTTATGACAGTAATTTGTCATTTGATCCTTAACTCAACCCATGAGCCTTTCATTATGTTTTCTCTCCCCCATGCAGCTGAAGAGGGAAGTGACACCAAAGAGAGATGTGACAGAGTGGCTTTGAGAGCACCCAATGTCCAGTCAGTCAATGTCTCACATCTATGATTGAAGAAATATTGCTCCCCTCAGTTATATGGACAAGCAAAAAGCTATTGCAGAGAATTTCCTTGTACTTCAAATAAAAACCAAGTTTAAAAAATTTCAGAAAGGACAACAATACAAAAAAACCACAAACCACAGCCACATTTAAGCAAGACTCCTTAATTTCATTAAATATCCAGGTGAGGAGAGGCTCTCATAATATCACTCTCTACAGCAGACCAGGACTTAATAAAGAAAAACAATTTGAAGCAATACATTTTTGAATTTGAGGAAATGCATTTTCAGACTGCAGTTTTATCCCTGATGCTTAGTGTTCCTTGTTAATATATTCAAATATGCTTACAGAGTAGCAAGAAAAAAAAATAAAGATATTTCCTAAAGAACAGCACTTCGTTATTTTCATTGCTATTTTTTACCAACCCCCCAAACACTAAATTACTAAATCCACAAAATAAACCAAGTGATCTTTTTTTTGCTAGTTTTTTTGTTTTGTTTTGTTTTTATTGAGAGGATGAAGGGGAGGGCTGAATGCATGTATGTGGAGGTGGTGGTATTTTTTTTCTTAGAACACTGTAATTATCAATCTCTTAAAAATACCTGCACACAATTGTGCATAACAGCCTTATTTACCCTGATTTGTGACATGTAGGAGTGACAGGTTCAGAAGAACCCTGTGCCCCATCAGACTGGTTGGATTCTGCAGTTCATGGGGCTTCCATGTCCAGGTGGTAAAGCAGAGTGTTGCCTTCCAGGGCATCTCATTTACACACCTTTCTACAGTCTTTGAGTAAAGTTTAAGAAAAGCAGGAACATAGTTTGCTAATGGTCATGTGATACACAAAACCACAAGACACTTAGAATTATAAAGACTTTTCAAGGAAAACAAGGCAAGGCATGAAAAGCCTCAAGAGCTGCAAGTAGTAGTCAGTATAATTCTAACCATAAGAAAAAAGCAACGATGCAAATTAGTGGGAGCAGCAAGTGAAATTACATTGAGACAGATGACCAGGGAAATAAAAAATCCTTCCCAATGAATCTTTAAGGGAAGACTGGTTTTCTTCTTTTCTAAACAAGTTGTTACAATGTTAGACATACCAGATACAATCAATACACAATTCTAAAGTTTGCAAAGAGGATGGGATATTAAAAAGGGGGCCTAATCATGAGAGAAATTATGTTCTAGAACAGACTTTCAGCAATAAGACTGGTGCCTCACCTCTTTTTTCCTTTTCTGGATAGAGATACAAAAATTATTTTCCAACAGGCTTATTATCCAAGACCTAGACTTGATCTTCCTGACTCAAAAGATGCCCTTCTTGTCATATACCAATTATTTTAAATTTCTTACTTCTCTTTTCTTGAGAAATTACAAAAAGCAGTATTATAAAGAAGGACTAATTTTGGTGTAACAATGTGGAAAAAATTCCTTGAGGCTCAAACAAGTATGAAAACCCACAGTGTGAAATACTCTTCACAAGCAGCATATGTTTTGAAGGTACACAGACCATCAAAAAAAATTATTGGGAACTGAGAGAAGAAACAGATAAACCAGGAGTACAAAGCAGCAATAAAAATCTTTTGGGATAGGTCACACCTACTTAGAATTTGGGAACAACTATGCGTACTCTTTGTCCTATCGCTTAACAGTAACCAACAGCCCATGTCTAAAGAAAAAAACCCCAAAACCTGAATGATTTTTCCCCTGTATGTTCATTGCCTCCAACACCAATAAAGGAAAGAAGCAGCAAAAGCAAAATCTTCATTTTTGATCCAACACTATAAAAAACAAGATCTGCATGGTGCACAATGGGGTTTTGGGGTTTTTTTTATAGAAATAATCACGTATCTATAGGAAAAGTCATATATAGAATACTTTAATTCTGGTAAGAGAAAAATGCAAAAAAATGGGATGAACAATGCAAGTATAATTTTCAAGAATATGGCTATTACCACCATTTAAAACTATTTTTAGTTCAATATGTGATCTGGTTAACTCTCTAATAAAGTAATTTAATTTCTTTAATTGTCTGTTTTTAAATTATAATTTTAGCAAACTACTGAGCTGGCAAAGAGATACCTATTCAGATCAATTACTTCTACTACAAGTTAATGCTGAGTCATTTTACCATTTGGACATTTACCTCTAACAAATGAGTCACCACCAACAAAATACTTAAATGGTGTCACATGAAGTCTCTAAGCAATATATGAGCAGTAAGTCCCATTTTCAGAAGGCATTGTTCACTTCATTTAATTGAAGCTTAAAATCATAGGCACATAACTTAAGTGTGATAAGCTTAATGAACTGCCATGCTTGAGCTGTGTCACAGTAACCAACAAAACTCATGTTCTTAAAACAAACCAAGAGACTTCTCTCCAACCTATCTGGACTCATAATGGACTTGCAGAAGATCCCAATAATGTCCCTCACCATCAGCCAGCCATTAGCCAGAAATCAGCAGCTTCACAGCTCAGCCAGTTAAATAAAACAACAACATTTTAACTGCTTCAGGTACTTAAAACACTAATCCATACTACTTGATTATTTAATCTAAAATGGCCAACTTTCAGTTCAGTAGATAATGAACCCTCCCCTAACTGATGTGAGTGTGATTTTGGGGTGTAGCACCTACCAAAATTTCAGAACAGAGCATGGGGTTCTAATAGCACCTGCTCCAGCCATGGCAGAGTGAACCTACCTTAAAAGCCCACCAGCACTGACAAAACTTAACTAAGTCACATAACAAAATGTATTTTAGATGCCAAAGAATATAATCTTTGACTTCAAACATTAGAATTGAGCAAAAAGAAAATTAAATTTTATTTACTTACATATAATTTACAGATATAATCTAGGAAAAGTGTAAAAATAGAGACAATCAAATTAACAATTTCACTATACTTAATACAGGCACAACACAGTTCAATTTTCATGCTTCATAGCAGAAACTAAACATGGGCTTCAGAAAAAATTTTCCATTATCAAAAACTTCCTATCTTGGAGGGGCCTGAACATTTTGAAAAACACCAAATATTGTTTAGCCTCAAGAAAAAACAGGTGGATATGTCACTACTTTGAAAAATAGAGCAATTCCTGGATATGGTCCTAACTGAATTCTGGTTGAGTAACTATAAACAGGAAAGGACTTGCCATTGTTTCTTTCTCCCACTTGCCTAGGGCAGCATGGAACAGGGGAAGGAGTTATTAATGAGGTTTTTTTGAGGTTAGCTTGTTTCAATCACATTTCACTGTAACCACTGTTGTTACCTTATAGAGCTCCAGTAGACAAAAATTGCTGACCTAATTTACAAGTGACTTTTCAGAACACAGAGGAGGACACTGTCAGCACAGTGACAAATGAAGATTGAATTGTTATAGCCTCATTAAAACTGGCTTCAAGATAAAAGGATCATCACCAAATCCCACAGAGTTGACTTTGTACAAGTACATGTTATACACAGGACATGCAGGTCTAGATCATTTGGAAGTGCCATTGTATAAGTCATCCATAAAATTCTGCATGGTCTACTACACATGGTTGTTACCAGTAAGAGCCAAGCTTTGCAAACTCTCTTAAAAGCCAGACTGGTATCTTCTATATTTCTCAACAGCAACAATGAAATTACCAATTTTTTTAAAGCATTTTCATTGCTCAGGTAAGGCACTGAGGCAACATTAAAGATGAAAGCTTAATAGAAGTAACTATTAATAATGAGATATAAACATTTTAAAGTCAGCCTTTTGATCCATGTAATATAGTAGTCATTAACAGATAGGATTGAAATAATTAGCTTAATTTATTAGCATCTTTAATGAGATTATTTTTCTGATTGAGATAGCAGATACACATTAAAACACTTCAAAGGTGAATTGTTTCACTAAAATAATTTGCTCATAGTAGGTTTATTAAGTTTGAATAGTTTATGCTACGAAGATAGCATACAGCCTCTGTTGAAAATTTCAGATATGACAATGACAAAGTGGAGAATTAGAGTGAGGGTGAATATGAGCAACTTTGGCCAGTTGTGACATTTAATCTGAGATTTTAAGATTATCCTCCCCTTTGGGTTTAATACCTCCTGAAACTAAAGAATATTTTCTATCTTAAACCCATGACAGGGATAACCTCAGAGCTGTAAAGAGAATAAAACTCAAGAGCTCATGAACAAGATGCTGAGATCATTGGGGTATCACATCCTTACCACTGCTTACTAATGAGCTAAGGGGCCCAGACCTGAGACCCTGGGCTATGGGGAATCTCTCCATGCTTCTAGTCCTGCCACATGACAGGACCAGGAGGACCCAAACTCAGGACTGCCAGAGGATCTGCTGCAGAAGCAGGAGCCAGGTCTCCTGCCCACAGCTGAATTCTTAGACCACCAGGTGCACGTGCCAGTGCAACACAATCCAGATCAGAAAAGGTTTGATAGTGAGAAATGTGAAAACACAATACCACATTAAGGGAACTACTTTCTGCTTTTCTCAACATCAGTGTCTTGGGTATCCTAGTGTCCAGCTGGGAACTTAAAATCATTGAAAGCCCATTCATGGATTTCCTGGCTAAAGAGTGTTGATGTCTCAACAGACTAAAGAATTTGTTTTAGTGGTTCCCCCAACCCAGAAATACTGCAGTCTGGCAAGTTTCAGAGTTGGAATCAGTCCAGGCAGCAGAGCTGTCTACACTTTCTGACCCTGCTTTACCAGGTGGGAAGCAAACCAAACAGATCTCATGGCATAATTTAGATCATACATTTAACCATCTGTATTTCTATGAAGTACAAGAATCTGTAACTTGGTTCTAAAAGCCTTAAAGTGGAAATTCTTAAACTCCATAAGAGCCCTATTAAAAAATAGCATTCAGAAAAGACCACCATAATGACAATGAAAATCGGAGTGAAATTCCCAGTTCAACCAAATGGGAACAGTTCCTTAGCTTCTTTGGAGGAGAAGCTGAGGAACATCGAGTTCCTGTCACTGCCTCAGGGAGGAAACACTCTGGGGACAAGGTACAGGAAACCTTACAGCTTGAAGAGGGTCTGGAAGTACCCCATACCTACAGACTGGGGACCGATAAGCTACAGGGTCAAGACCAGAAGCAAAAGCCAAGCTCAGAGCCTACAGAAGCTACATTGAGAGTGACCTAATTTTTCTAGAAAGAAAAGGAAGCCGAAGCTCCAAGTAGATTAATGTCCAGAAATTTTGAAGACACAGAGGGAGTCTACTGTAAAAACAATTGCAATGGTACCTACATTTGGATAAAGGACATAAAAAAGGTTGAATATTGAAGGTGTCATCTTCCCTAAGACTATCAGCCAGGACTGTAAACTGAGTTTAATTTTAGACTACCTGCACTATGCTCCACCAAGTACTTATGCTTTCTGTATATACTGTCTGAAAGAACTATTTAACATCTCTGTCCAAAAAAATAAGATCCAGATTAAAATTCAGGCAAATAATTTCATCCAAATAGATTTCGTTCACACCACCATTCAATGTTATGCTGTTGAATTTGTTCTTCCTTTGTTTTCTTTTCTGACAAGTATCTACATGTCTGGATTTCAGTCAGAACTGTGTGGGTTTTCATACAGGATTCATCACTATAGTAACCAAGAACAAATCACCAAGTGTGAGGGGTTTTCTGTTTTTGTTTTTTTACCTTTTAAACTGACAGTGAAGTCACAGTAAAATGGGACACAGTAAAATGGTTCAGATTCTCAGAAGCTTCCACAGAATTCCAATGACAATTTGGTTTATAAGCCCTCTAGAATCCACCACAAATCCCTGCATAAATAGAACTACGCAGGAATTTTCTGCAGTGCTTTAATCCCATTACTACAATAAGACTAAATGTTGTTCCTAATAATTTTAATAGGGCGCAGAGGGTGGATGAAAGGTTGTATTAGTGAATTTTCTAGCCTCATCTTCCAGACAAAAATTTGGATGATTTTGAGATAAGTCACAAAGCATATCATAGACCATTGATCACTGATTAAACATGATAAAAAGTCTGAGGCAAACAATTTTAATAAAATCCTGGGATAAATATTGCCTGTCCTTTATAGCCATTTTGAGAAAGCATTTTAAGCAAAACAAGAGCCCTCTTTTCCACATAAATATTTCTAAATGGAATGTTCCTCAAATATTGCATAAACTAAGACATTGAAAACATTATTCAAGAAAAGATACCAGCTGAAATATCATATTTTTATGTGTATATCTGGATGTACATCTATAAATAGATTTGTAATAAGATGCATTAAGAACTCAGGCTCCTCTACAAATATCAGATGAAAGCAATTGCCTAAGTTTCTCTCAATGTTACCACAGAAAACTTTTATTTAGCTTTTCTATTTATCTGCCAGCAGCATTCCTTATTTTGATTCTGTTGCTCTTAAAATGAACAGATGAGGACATCCTGTAAAATTATTGCAGAATATGCAATATCATTAAAAGAGGTCTTGTTTCTCATTCTTGCTAAGCTCTTAATAACATACAGTGCACTGAAGTGCTGGAGCAGGTATCAGGATGTGCTGCAATCAGACACAGATCTCTAACTGTGAAATGCAGTTCTAGGAATGTTTGGCATAATGTAGTCCAAGAACTGAATGATCAAAACTATGCTTAACAAACAACTCCCCCCCAAGTTTGAATCATTGAAATCAATTTCAAAAATGAAAAACCGCACAGATGAAATGGGTGTTTGATGACCAAATTTCATTCAACAACTATTATCAGCTAACACTGCATATACACAGGTGTAGGGAAATGACATTTGAACAGTCATAATGACTAAGTTTCATCCTGAATGAAAGTTAAATTGAACCTACTCATATAGTCATTAAGCATACTGGTTTAAAATGCAAATGTCACAGACTGCTTAATCCCATTATACAATTTCCACCCTTTACAAAGTAGAATGTTTTCTTCCTGCAACCTTATCAGCACAGGAAAAATGTATCAGGGTAGGAGGGCTTGTACATTTACTTGTGCAAGCAAGTCAGTTCAAAACAAGATCACTGCAGAAGTAGAAACTATCATAAATAGAGACAGAGCAGCTCAGGTTCACTTAGCTTGGTCCAGTACTTCATGAAGCCACAAAATACCTTAGGTATGTCACTACTATTAACTCATGTATAATGAAACTACTTTGCCATATCTGGTTGCTTCAAGAAAGCAGCTATTTACATCCTGAAAAAGATCATCATAAGCAACACCAGATCCTGCTTACAGGAATGAGATCTGGTGGAATGACAGGATCCAGAAGCAGGACATACAGGGGCCTAATGAAGTGACAGCATGGCAGTAAAGCTACAGTGCCTTTTGTTCCCAGGCTACAGGTGTGCATTAAGGAGCTGTTACAGAAATGTGGAGATAGAGGCCTACATTCAGTTCCAGCACTTTTCTCTCAGTTGTCATTAATTTTTACACAAGCTAGCGACGAGAACTAATATACAAAAATACTATTTAGGGTCACTTTCATTTGGTGAATTATGTAATAAAAAGGAAAAGAGAGAAAACTACACTATTAATGATTTATTAAATCTGAGGATGAAGTGACCATTCTGCATAACCCAACTTCTGTTCTGCCTGTCAATACTTTGCCCTTAAACTGCATTTAATGCAATTTAACGCATTTAATAAAAGTTGCACAAAGGAGAGATATAAAACACTGAAATATAATGAAATGACAAATAGAGTGAAGAATGATAAAGGACTCAAAATACACCCAAATATCACATCAAAAATAATTACTCATCTAGTTGGCCAATATGATTAACTGCTAGCCAAATAAACATTTCCTGGGATAAGCAGATGTACGGGAAACTTCACATTTAGAGGTTACATGATATGGCCTCTGTTCTATAAATGTCCCTTAAGAGTGTGTTTGAAAAATAAAAAAAATAAGCTATATATGAATGGGTTTCAGAGCACATGAAGACACAAAGACAGAATTACCACTGCTTCCCTCCTAAGAAAACTGTATATTTGTTGAAACGTCTTGCGAGGAACTGCTTAAAAAAGCAGAGTTAAGAGTCTGTATTCAGTTCCCCAAAGGCAGCAACTGGATAAGATGACACTGGCTGATTAAAATGGATTCTCTATTTTATGCATAGAAGAGCTATGGAAAGAGGAGATTAGCGTGTAAGACTAATGGGGCAAAACAGCTAAAGTTATGAAAAAAAACTGTATGGCTGAATTATCACCCCAAGGACCAACCCATAAAGATAAAGACTTTGGGCATACTAAAAAGTCTGTATTCTGTCATATGAGTTTACCACCTTGTATTTCTGGAAAACATGCCAACAGCATTTGTGGAATTAAAAACAAAAAAACCCCAACTTTTCCTTAGTAGTGTCTGGGGGAAGAAAATAAAAAAAACCCAGAACACAAGCAACTTTACTTAGCATTAGAATATATAACAAAAATAAATTAACGAAAAAATTGACTCCATTAACAGCCATCCTGTTCTTTTAAATAAACAGAATTGCACAACAAAATCTCTCTAATATGGAAAATATGAGATTAACAATCACCACCTCCTGAAAGAAAGCACCTAACTAATGAGGCTAGGTCTAGTTTATGTCCACATTGACAGCTGTCTTAGAAACAGATTCACAGATTCCCAATAACATTCTTTCAAACCAGTTTCCTTAGCAACTGCCACCCCATACTCCTTTCCCTAAGGCACAAAACATCTAATAAAATAATAATATTAGCAACAATAACAACAACAATATTATCTACTTCCACAATGTCTATCAGAGAATAGGTTAGATTTCTGCTAAGAAACAAGGTTTACTCTCACAGTGGAGATTCAATCTATTGCAATCACATTATAATGTATTTTTTACTTATTTTGTTTTTTTGAAATGGAAAACAAATACACAACTCTCTAGAATCAGAGTGAACTGTCCTTTTCAAACCATTTGTTGCGGTGGTAATGAATTTCAGGAAGGAAAGCAGAGAAATGTATAAAAAAGAGAAAAAGGAAACAGCAAGAACAATCTAATAAGCTATAATTTTAACTTGTTGGTCAGGTTCTGTCCATTATGAATTGATTTAGGCAGTCTTCCTGACAGGTGTTGAAAGAACTGGGGAAACCTGTAAACTTTCAAGTAAGTGATGCCCACTATCAAGATCAGTGACATCTATTCTTTCTTTGGCAGCAGTGATAAAGGAGTGTAGTATTTTCTGGCTCTCAGAAAATTCAAGGAGAGCCACAAAAACAGATCTTTTACTACAACTACTCCAACACAGGATGAGAATTTAACCAAATAGTGCATCTGGTATCAAGCCTAGCAGAAATACCAGTGTATGATACCATAATAACACCTTATATATTCTCTCTATTCCCTCATGGGTTGTGCATGACTCATATATGTCTCATGATGACTGTAAAACTGCTGAAAACCTAAGCAATTATTCTTTCACAGTAGATAAATTAAACAGATATACATGTCTTATAATCTACCTATTGGGCAGATATTATTGAATTATTCCAGAATTTGCTATTTTGATTGTTGAACCTATGACAAAAAAGATTTTCAAGTATGCTCTCAGGACAACATGCAGACCAACAGAATAGCAGTAATGAGAATAGGTACATTTACACAGATACCTAAATATCAAAATTCAAGAATTTTGAACCCTCCACACACACCCCCCACATTTTTCAATACAACCTAGCATTAGAGAATGGGTTCAAATTTCTGATGAGCAGAGTAGTTTGACTGGAAGTGTAGATTCAGACATTTAGGGTCACCACCATCTTGAGTGTGTAAAAGAGGCCTAATAAGCATGGAAGCAATCTTAGTTTGGGGCTGGTTTGGTCAGCAGTGCTCATATCCAATCCTTTTGATCCAAAAGCAGGCTAAGTACTTTCAGATCTCTGCAGACAGACATACACAGCAAGCACACATATGGAAACAAGGAAAACATCATTTGGAGGTTTTCTATTCTTATTAACAAAACATAACTGAAAAAAATTAAGCCTTGAAAAAAATTTCAATTTCCTATAAATAAGGCAACCAACAGTCAAATGGTCTGAAAGGTGAAGGAAAAGACTCCCACCATTTCCTGTCCCCAGAATCCAGGAACTTAGTCATCATGCTGTGGATATGCTTTCTGGAAAGAGTTTGCAGGTTGTTTTTGAGAGAGAAAAATGCATATGCAGAGTAGTCTCTTCCATGCTTATAGTCACTGAACCAGTTCTTTAACATCTCCAGTGAAGGAGACTCCACAACCTCTCTGGACAACCTGTTCTGGTGATTGGGCACATACATAGTGAAGAAGTTCCTCCTCATGCTCAGGTGGAACTTCCTGTGCATCAGTTTCTGCTGGTTGCCGCTTGTCCTGCTGCTTGGCACCACTGAGAGAAGCCAGGATTCAGCTTCTTGACATCCTCCTCCCTTCAGATACTAATGGACATTGATGAGGTCCCCTCTCAGTCTTTTGTTCTGGAGACTGGACAGGCCCAGTTCCCTCAACTTTTACTTGTTGCTCCAGTCCCATAATCATCCTTCTAGCCCTGAACTGAACCTGTTCCAGAAGCTCTCCAGTCCTGACGAGCCCAGAACTGGACACAGCACTGCAGATGTGCCTCACCAGAGCTGAATAGAGGGGCAGGATCACCTGCCCTGACCTGCTGGCAACATCCTTCTAATGCACCCCAAGATACCATTGACCTTCTTAATCAAGCGTTCCAGCCCTAATGCCCTCCTACTTTAAAGTAAACAACTTTGAAATACTGCAGTTAAAGCAGAACAGCACATGATGCAAACCTTTAAGTAACTTCCCAAGCAGGCAGCCTAGATAACACTAAGGGTAAAATATTGTAAATTCTCTACTTAATCAGGTGCAGAGAACAAATTTAAAGAGAGCAGTAATAAAGAGCAGCAGTGAGGGAGATGCAATCTGAGGGAGTGAACTGGCAAGCCTAGAACAGCTCTCCTCTATGTGATTCCCTGCACACTGTGGCCATTTAAAAATTCAGAGGATCAAATTTGCATATACAGCCAAGGAAGCAACAATAAATGGTGATGCTGTTCCTTAGGAAGGTGTGAGCATGTCTAAAGCAAAATGCTTCATCTGGCAGACTGACTGCACCAGTGCGTTACTTGCTTTGCAGGCACAGTCATGTTTTGTCTCAACAGGATGCAGCTATGGGTTTTTGACACTCACTGCCACTCCAGGAGGCAAAGTCTAGGTTAGACATCTCCAGCACAACCACTTTCAGAGAGCAGTAGATGCTGTGCTGAGGTTCTGCATATCCCATTCCCTCTCCATCACTGAGAGCAGCACATATGCATGATTACACAGACACACACAATAAACACGAGCTGCACTTTAACCTACAGTTTTGTTGATATTGGTGCTACTTGTGACAGTGCAGATTTTCTCCGTGATGCACTGGTTCCCCCCCATGTTACATCTATGCAAACTTAGCACTGGTATCTGTACAGTCTAAGTTCTGAAGATACTAATCCTCTCTTTTTCTCCCCAGCCTCCCTCCTCTAATTACTGAGCAAGAAAGAAAAGAGACTGAGATAACAAGAAACAGGTCGTTAAAGGATTTACTTTCCAGACATTCTCCAGCCTCGCTATACAAAAGCACTAACAGTGCCCGGATGCTCACCTGTTCTGCCTCTACCACTGATCTATTATAAAACCTTGGGTACGTAATTTACATCCCTGTGACTTCTACTGTCTCCAAAATGCAATACTAAATCTTATAATAAAACTAATCCTTAATTCATACTAATATTAGTGCTTATATTATAACTAAGACTTACACTTTTCTAATAAAAATTTATCTACTGTGAAGATATTTTAGTTAATAATGATTACGATACAACAAAAGTTTGCTCTAAAATAGACAAAATTGGCAATAAGTGATAATATATCCCTCTTTTGTATCTGTCTTGTGCTTGAACATCTTATTTCCTTAATAAGATAAACTTCACAAAGCCATTTTTTAATAGTTCAGATACAATAGAGAACAATAAAATTAACAACAGGCAGTAGTGCCACTTTACTCTATTTTAACCCCAAAGTGGTAATCTGTTCCAAGATCATTGTTGTTATTTCTTCTTGAATAGATTCATTATCTCAGTTGTCCCATTAGCAAAGGTACAAGTTTATTGCTTTTAAAGCAAGAAAAACTGAAATAATGTCCCCGTGCATTTCCTGAGACACACTGGAATTCATTTAAAAGCTCATACAGAAGGAAATGCAAAGAGAGAGCAGACTGGTGGCTGTTCCATGTGCCATTTCTCTTAGAAAAGATGCACGGCAGCCCCGTGCATCTCCAGCCCTGTGTGCTGCATGTTCTCCTAATTGAAGGGAGCGTCTCTCCAAGCTCCCGTGGCAGGCTGCCTAGCCGGGCGCGAGGCTGGCTCCTGGCAGGTGACAAAGTGCTCCCGCTCCCTGGCTCACCAGGCTGCAGGGACACTGCTGCTGCCGAGCGAGCCGGGGGAAAGCGGGGGGAGCACCGAGGAGAGCAGGAGGAAGAGCAAAATTCCAGCTGCACTTCCTCACATAAGAGCTCCCTGTTAAACAGCCTTGGAAACACCCACAGCACTAAGTTAGAGGAAGCCTGTACCGTGCCAAGTTGGCACCTGCTGGGGAGGAAAGGAAGCTGCTAGGGGAAAATAACTAGAAAGATAAAAGAGTGAGGCATCACTAGAAAGATGTTAAATATTTAAAAGAAGTATGGAAAATGGATATTAGGTGCTGCTTTTGCCCTAAAATTACAGTTTGGTAGGAAATCCTGGGTTAAATAAAAAAGCTGAGAAAAATACAGCCAATACTGTCTCAGGTATTTTTCTTACTAAAGTAAGCAAGCTGGGCAAAGCACGATTTGGTGGTCTGCTATGCAAGGCAGATGGAAGGTTAAATTAAATTTCAGGAATCCATGCAAAGATGAACATGGTGTTCTCCACTTCATAAAAGAAACCAATTTCACTGGGAAATTTATCTTTTGGTATAGGTATAAAACAGAATTAAAACTCTTCCTATTTATTAAAATGTTTTAGATGTCTTCCCTAGTGCACTAAACCAATTTAAGCACTGCAACTGCAATTTGCCTACTGAAAATTCACCAGTGATTACATGAGTGTAGAGTACTTCTGCTCCTGCAGTCTCAGCGGTAACTCACAAGAATTCCATCACAATGGTTTTTACTCTGGTTCCCAAAAGCTTTGTATTTATAATCATTAAAATTAAAAACCCACATGCCACCACACACAAAGCAAGTGCCATAAGTAAGCAAATACTACCTACTTTAAAATAACGTAAGACACACATAACAATTATCAAAACTTAACACCAGTAACAAGCCCACTGTAGGACAGAACAGGAGAAGAGGTTATACTACTGGGGTCAGCAGAAAACTCTAATGTCAAGCTATGCCTCTAAACTTTAGCAACCCCCAACAGAGAAAGTTAGGAACATTTTAGGATGTATTCTAAGTCCACAATCACCATAATTTAGCCAGCGTGATCATTTGGACATTTTGCTAATTTAATTTGCAGGTTTTTTTAGCCAGCCTTGAAGAAGAGTAGATTTCTCATCTTTGATGGATACAGCCACAAAATTCTGATTTTAAGTAGAAAGTAAGACATGATCCTTTTGGTCATTTTATTCTGCCCCAAAATATGGCAGTTGAATTATTTTCTGGAGTTTCCTAAATATTCTCCCTGCTTGGAGGTTTCTATCTGCTTGTTACCCCAATGAACTAAATTGGTCATAAAGATATAAAGATTAACATAAAAAAGTATGAACCTAGGGTAATAGAAAATTCCTCTGAGAAGTTATTTAAAAATAGTGTTACTGTGCAGCCAAAACAAGCAATTTCACTTGCATAAAATGACAGTAAAGAATAGAGAAAAGGAGGGACTGGGATTTCTCAAAGAGATCATTGATGCAGACATAGGTACCAGGTAAGCTTCAGGTAAGTGTTGTCTGAGTAAACAGAAATCAATTAACTAAGTACTGGCTATTTTGAGAATTTAACCTCATTTTCTCTTCACCTGAGAAATGTTACAACAAAGAAACAGGGACAGTTGGAAAAATTACCAAATTAATCATAAGCTTAATTGAGTTAGGAAAAACTTTTGCCCAAATGAAAAAATATCCATACACTTTTTCATGCAAAAAGGGGGTATATCACACCAGAAGTTTATGGAATATACAAAGACTGGTGAAGTGGAGCTGCTGAGATAGACGAACTGGTGGGAGAGAAGAAAGCACAAGGAGAATTTGGTATTATTCTCATCACCAAGCTATCTGGTAATTTCTTAGCAACAACAAACACCAGTAGTTTGAAATGGTGGGAGGAAAGGTCCCTTAGTTTTGTAGAAGGAGAGGAGGCAGAAAAAAAGGGACACTTCATTCAGGATCTCAGAATTGCTTTGTACTAAATGCACAATTCAAATTACTTGCATGTGAAGGTCAAACTTAGTGCCATACATAAGCACAGTGCTCATGGAAGCCTTTCATTGCTTTCAACAACGACAAAATGAAAAAAATTATCTACTGAATTAAACCTGATGTGGTTTAAAAAATGGAATCCATTCTGTTTTCAATTTTAATCATTCATCGCTCCTATTTTATTACACCAAGAGACAGAACAAACTTAAAATGCATTAACTTAGTTAAACAAAGCCTGATTTTATGATGCAAATGTCAGCCTTCACAGTTCAGTAAGTTCTTTTACATGTTATATGACTTGTCTACATTACCTCAGCTGACAGGTTTTTTTTATAGCTCCTTTTCTCAGTAGGTATCAGGGTCCCCGATTCTACCACCCACAGCCATGCTGATTCAAACATGATCTGAAGCTATGCACAGTTGCTTCACAGGCAGCTCCTGCTCTGCAGGATGACACATGGTAACCTTCATGTTCGCAGCAGCTCACAGGAGAAATCCTGCCCAGCCCTCATGGAGGGCACACTTTATTCCAGATACATATACACTTAGCAGGTAAGTGTACACTCAGCAGCCAAGTACCTACATTCTCAGTCATTATATGTCAACAGCTCCATGCATTTGTTTCCTGTTTGGGAACTAAGGCAACATGAATTACATCACCTCTTCTTTCTCTTTGCTAGCTGAGGTTAAAAAAAAAGTTTCATACATAGATTAACTTGCCTGGTTTTTCACTGGCTCAAAAAAAAAAAAAAAACAAACTAATGAATTAATCAAAGTCAGAAAAAAAATATTTTTAAATTACTGAGAGAATACATGTAAAATATTAAGAAATTAATTATCCAAAGGTAGTGAGTCATATGAACCAAACACTGTATTTTAGAGACACTGTGACAGGAACTAAGAGTCATAAAAACTTCAGGCAGATACACTAATCCAGGTATTGGGAAAGGAACCAAAAACTGCCCCATTGAAATGCTGATAATCCCTGTGAGAAGGTATTTAAAG
Organism: Passerina amoena; assembly: GCA_013401095.1. NCBI lineage: Eukaryota > Metazoa > Chordata > Aves > Passeriformes > Cardinalidae > Passerina > Passerina amoena. Next base: position 848,192 of record WBNP01003239.1, on the reverse strand, counting down.
TAGCTCCTAATTAAGAGAATTCCTCCGCTTTCAGCCACACCAGAGTAGTTTAACCCTTTAACATAGAGACATCTGATTCAGTAACATAGAAATTCAATTAATTTTTCTTTTGCTGCAAGAAAAGCAGAGGGATTTAACTTTGCTCTAACACAAGCAATAAACGAGGACACTGAATAACGTCAACATGAAGCAAGAATCAATGCCTTAGCAATGCCATAGTCCAGCATAAGCAACCAGCAAACATATTATTTTAAATCACACCACACAAATAAACTTATTTAAAAAGGCAGTTTATGAAGACTAGGTATGTTCTATGTCCATCTTGTATAAAAGTCAAGAGGAACAATTAATTACTGGTCACATAAATCAAAAAGTGGCATCTTGTGTTAAAGCTGTGCATGGAAGTGTAAGATATATGGCCAGTACTGATATGTACAGTTGTGAAATGGAAATACAAGACATGCATAAAGAACAAGAGAGGTAAGAAGCTCCCTGGGTTGCATTCCTGGGGAAGGATTCCCTTTTTTCTCTTCCACACTAGGTGGTCATAAGTCTACTTTCTCTTGCTCAAGTTCCCTCAGAAATGTTGTGTAAGTGATGGAGTTTTAATAATAGTGCCAACATAATTAGGATACGCTACACATTAAACTAAGCTGTACACAAATGGCACATGAGCATAGCTTTTTCACCAGAAACTCAAGAAAAACATGTAAGGAATTGTTTTGCTAGAATTCAGAGTAGTTTGAAGATCAAACTTTCAAATTGCAGCTCTTTCCTGGCCCATTTATTCACTGTGAGTTTGCAATTATGAAAAATTGTCCTTAACAATCACCTCCATCAATACTATGTGGAGTGGAGCTATCTGTCACTACATACAACTGAAGATGGAGTACAGATGGGCAATAACTTTATTATGATGGGGAATAAATATTAAGTAAATTCTATAATCACATCATTAAATAGTCTTATAAGTATTTTAAAACTGAGCACAGAGAAAAAAATCATATGACTTCCAAGACAGCACAAATTTCCATTGCTTCTTCCTATTTGCGTGGCCTTCTCTTGAATACAGAGAGCACAGTTACCATCAGCACTAGTCATAAGGCAAACCACTACTAAACCATTACTAACCAGGGATGCTTGTTACCACAGGTAGGTCTCCTACTGTTGCAGTAATGTAGAAAAATCATAAAGAAAGGCTTCATAAAATCAAGACTGCTCTCCTGGAATCAGTGGCTGGCCTTGTCAAGCTAGCACTTTGCAAGTTCCCATGTGAAAGCCATCCTGGCATGAGCAGCTCGTTAACATAACAATCTATTCCTGGGTGAAAAACAACTTGCACCTGTAAAAACTGTTTTTACACCGTTAGATAGAAAAATGACAACTATCTCTCACAAACAACTTTTCCTGCACAAACACACTGGGGGTTTGAGTGACTAACCAACACAGAGCAACAATTTGTTACTAACCAATAAATTAATTGGCAAGAAAACTACTAACCAGTTGGAGTCAAAGAGGTCTGTAAAACTGTATATAAACAATTTACAAGAATAAAGAAGGGGCTTTTTCCACTATGAAGAAAATGGAGTCCATGTGATTTATTCCCATATCCTTCCACCATAACTTCTACACCTTCAACCTTTGTTGTACTTCCCTCCTGCGCTGAGTGTGGGCAGTATGGACCTGAGCAGCAGGCAGAGCCCTGCAGCAAGGGCAGAGGAGGAGGCACCAGAGGGAGCTGGCCATGCACTGCACCTGTGGCACAGCCCTCACACAGGGATCCCAGCCAGCAACACTGCATTGCAGCTGCCACTGCCAGTTATGTCTGCCTCCCGTACAGGAAAGTTCTTCTCCTGGGCAAAACTAATCCTAGGCTTAGCAAGTCCTTACATTTCACATGATGTGGCCACATTTCCTTAACAATTGCTCCAATCCCATTCTTTCCTTTTTTAATTTACAGCCATCCCATCATTGAAAGAAATTAATCTAAAGTGCTACATTTAATCTGAAAGTTTCTCATCTCAAAATATCAGCTAAGATTTTCAAATAACTATAATACATGTTTATCACTTTTGAAGGTATAAAACCATGCAAACATTATTTATCATTAACATGGTGCTAGGATATACTTGTTCTCAGTTCTGACTTTCTTAGGCTAGCAATGCCCCAAATTATCCAGAAAGTCTAACAACTAAAAAGAAAAACCCCCAAAAAAACAAACCCCAACAAATTCAAAGCAAATTAATAGTAATACTTTCTGTTCTTTGAGAAAATCCAGCATTTCAAATTACATTTTCATTTTCCATTGGGAGTACCATTTACATACAGTCACAAGGTTTAAGAATGCCAGGACAAAGACTACTGAATCAAAGTAAAGATTTTCCTATCCCCAAGCAGCACCACCTGTGTCACCCTGATTTCGGACTGTATGGAGTCTACGCAAATTTCTGTAGGGCTCTGGGATTTGCTCCCTTCTGCTGGTCAGTCTATCTTTGAGCTGTTTGTCCTAAAAGAGTTCATCCAAAGGTTTAACTGGCACACAATTCTGGATATCAGTCAGAAAGTCTACTCCTTGCAGGTGCTCCTTTAAGGAATCATAGTTTAGAGGAAACAAATCAACAAACAAGTCAGCAAACCAACCCAGTTGATTCAAATTCAATTAAAGTGCTGTGATTCAGGTCTACTATACCCATAATTGCTTTCACTGTTTCTCAGTGGAGGGGAGGAGGAAAGGAAGTTTATTGAGTTATTTCTAGCACATATGGAAACAACACATCAAATCACCTACTAAATCTTTCAGCTAGAAAAGCTAAGCAGCCATTCAACAACTTAGTATTTTCATTCAATACTTGTGGAACTGCAGACATAATAGGAATCTTGTGCAGCATCTGACACTCAAGTATGCTGTAATCAAAGCTGTATCCTTCCTGAAATATAAATTTTCATCTAAACATGTATTTTGGTCAAAATACGTGTGATTAGACATACAGAAGCAAGAAGGTAAATAGAATAACATGTAGACACTTACATTAAGTGAAGCACTACATAGGTTTTTGCACATTGTATTTTTTTCTCATGGAGAATATGATAATTTTAGTGTTCCTTAAGTGGATCCTTTATCAACTGCATACAATGGGATTTTTTTTTTTGAAGCAAAGTGGAAGCTAGCCACAACTCTTCACCTCAACAGTGTCATTGGAAAGCATCCCCATATTCGACATGGCAAAGCTGATCAACTGTATTTAGACAGCAAGCAATTACCTATATTATTGCCATCAACCCTGAAATTTTGAAGCTGTGGTTTTTAATGTTTCCAAATCACTTTAAGCAGATAAAGCAGCCCAAATATCTTATCATGAAAGAAACAGATAAAAAGTACATAGAAAAATGTATTCTAATCTAGATCAAATAGCTAAAAATCTCCTCAAAGTGCAGAAAGTTACATCAGTGACACCTTCTAGAAAAGCATTAAGATGAATAATACAACGAACACTGGAGTGAAGGAAAAAACACAGACTGTTTTTGAGCTAAATCTAAAAAAAGCATCCTGGCATTTTTAAAGTAGTCTTTTTCTTCTGTGGCTAACTGATATTGCCAGTCTTCTTACACTGGTAAATAACAAATAGAGAGTTATAGCAGGAGAAGAGAATGTGGAAACCCAAAGTGAACTGTACTTCTGTAGAATGGTAGCAATTAATTTCAACACAGAGTTCTAAAAACTAAGCAAAGTAGTGACACAAATGCAAGGTTTATCAAGACAGTATATGACTTTTTAACACTTCCCATGTCTCCCTTTAAGGATTTTACTCTAGATATCATCATTCAGACCTAACAGAAAGAAATATCAGACACTGCATTGTAAAAACACACTTTGATTCTGAAGAACCTCAAACATTCCTTCTGGTATGTGTCCACAGAAAATAGTCCACTACCAGCTTTCTGCTTTGACTGCTTTTTATCCCTTTATCCCAACAGAAAGATGTGACTCTTTAGGGCCCCTTTTCAAACTCTCTGCTAATGACTTGCACTGGCTGCATATAGCAGGAGTAGTGGGAGACACTGAGGTCAGACAGCTCATTCTGTCTGACAGCTCATTCTGTGCCATCACCTAATATGTACTTAGCAATTTGAGTGGAACTGGAAATTCCTAATCACTGCCATTGAGTTTGTAAACATTAATTGCAGACAAAATGAGCTCTTGTGACGTAGGAGCCTGTAAAAAAGAGAGCTCTTATGAGCTCATTTGCTGTATATTCTGAGTACTGCTGATATACTGCTTCTTAAGTGGCATCTTGCATAAATAAAATCCTCATAGTCATATTTATGCCTCAGAACTAGAGGCCAACTGAAAAATAGTTCCATTACCAATAACTAAAGCATAGGCTGGAGAATTCTATGTGGGAATTTTTCACTGTATTATCTCAGAAAACACAAAAGGGACAAAAGAGATATTTCTTTTAGAAAATTTTATCTCCCAAGAAAGCTCATGCCCAAGTAGTGAAAAGTAAGCATTAGAAGAAAATCTGACAGCCACTAACTCTGCATAGCAAATATGTCAGTGCACTTGAGATACCACTGTGAAAATCTTTATGACATTTATAAGGAAGGTTTCTAAATACACACTGAAAGACAGCAAGCTGCTGTTTATCTGCCAATTTATTAGATGTGCTCATTAGTAGCAAGCTATCATAACTTAAACCATCTAAAATAGCTCATTTAAAAATATTTCCCACAATCCACTAAATATTCTGCATTAGTATCTACCTATGAAGGTAACATTACAGACGAAACACCTATTCTGTCAAAAGGGTGCTTTATAGTTCACAAAGATTACTGTAGGAGCTAACTACCTAAAGATTACAACCACTTTTCAAAGACATTACAGTTAGAATGATACAAACACAAATATGGGTCAACTGTGTCTGAAAAGGTTGACAAAGGAAGAACAAAGAGACTCAGGAGCCTGTAAAAACATAGAAAACAAAACAAGGCATAGGAAAAGAACAAAAACACTCATTTGCAGAAGGCACAAGCATCTTAAAATAGCTTAAATGCTTTGGGCATAAAACCCAAGCTGAACTTGTTTGGCCAGGCTAAAGGGCAGCTGAGCAGAAATTTAACTCCAGCCTACAACTATTTGAATGGGAGTTAAAATTTATATCAGTCAGAGATGTCTGTCTCCATACTGCATAATGCTACAACTATAACCTGTTGTCACTGCTCTCATCTGGGAAGGTTCTGATTAGAGAAAAGTTAATCAGGAGAGTGGAGCAGCTAAGGCATAGCTGATGAAACCTCCACACTCAGATTTTCAGCAGGATAGCAGCACTGACATAGAAGACATTGAGAGAGATCCCTTTTAAATCATGTTTTTAACAATCAACAAAACACAGGAAGAATATAAATGGTAGAAAGCAAATACAGCTGAAGTGTATATGCACAATGGTGGTAAGATATAAATTTAAAATTATAAAAATGACACCTGGAAAAAAATAAAAAGTTTAAAGAAACCAAAACTTTTTTTTTATTCTCTGCTTTATCACATATATGAAACTACATAACTGTCCCATCCAAAGTCCATAACTATCTTCCTTCCCCTTTGACACTAAAATGCCAATTTAAAGAAAAACTTCCAGAAAAAAATCTAAAGCATGAACTGAAAAAAGGTATGAAATAATATGACAAGCATGCTCCTCCTTATTAATATAGAAATGGAGGTGGTAAAATAACAGTTAAAGTGTTCTAATTTTAAAAGACATCATGAAATATTTGCTGTTACAAATAATATGAATGGCCTAACATCAGTATTGACCTAAGGCAGTTGATTTCATTGGGTTTAATGACCCATTACACACAGCAGCCCAGAGCTTTGTTCTGTGCAATCAGATCTAACAGACAGAAGCATTTTATCTGTCATTTAGTGTTCAGAACCTGTTTGCTGTTGACTTTCTGAAGTTTATTTTTAAAATTCAGCTTTACATATTTTACATACATAAGTGTCCTTCATGAGACATCCCTAATCCCAGAATATATGCCAACTCAACAGGGAGGTTTGTTCAACATTGTCTCACTGGTACTCCAGTGGACTACTAAGGTGTGACCTTGACCTTGGCTCATATTCTTGCTGAAAGTGTTCATTCAACGTGTGAGGAGATGCATGAGCCAACTACAAAAGGCTACAAAATATTTGAAAAAGTCAAAGCAAAGATAATAGAAGATGGGCCTGTTTCAAGGAAAAATAAAGGCTGACTTCCTCATATCCCTGAGGGCTGCTGACCAGAAAAGGCTTATCAGCTGTCCCATCAGAGTCAGTAAATCCAATAATGCTGCCTATGGAGTGCTCCTGATAAGCAATACATATTTGCTGCCATTTTATAAGTCTTGTCCCTTTCCCAGTGATAAAAAGGATATTACCAAGACTGACATGAACAGGAAGGGTTATATCAGAATTCTCTGACATTTCAAAGGCCACATTGATGTGCCCAGATGATTTACTACTTGTTGCCTTCCACAGGACATACATGAGGACCAGTCTCAGCACAGAGTAGCTTTACCAAATTATTCTATTAGGGATCCAAATAAATGACTCTTGTGAGATAATATGAAAAACCACATAAAAAACCTGAACGGTGGGAAAATTATTTAAACTGATTTAGACTATTCAACAGTTAAGTGACAAAGTCCCTGAGTTCAAAGCGTGGCATTTCTTATTGTGTATTTTCTCATTTAAAGTGCGATTAACAAGATTCAAGCATTTCACCTCTGAAAGACAGATGACATGCCCCCACTCTCAGTATTCGTGCAAAGAATAAAGGCTGAAATACCTGAATGCACGTACACAAAATCAGAAAAGCTATCACATTTAGAGTGAAATTCAAATACAATTAAGGCATAAAAGCAAGTAAGGTATTTGTATGAGTAGCTTGATACTTACAATCATTAATACATCATTCCAGATATATTTGGTAATTTCCATTTCAGGCAGTAGCATTTGGAAGGATTTGGTACTAAGAGAGAAGAAATGGGCCTAGGTAAGGAAGCCAGAGGTCTGCCTCAGTGCTCCAGGTCTTTGCACACTTGCAGTAAACAGTCAGGAACAGCTTTTTTCGAAGGGTTTCAGAAGCACCCAGTACATAAACCTTGTCTCAAGCACACCTTTCAGGGCCACATCTTCCCACCCTCTGGGAACTAGGCCACTCATGGAAAGACAGTTTCCAATAGATCAGAGATAATTTAATTATGTTTTAAGTACTTGTTCCACAGAACAGTCACATTGCCCATTTTGCAGTCTTTCCACCTAAGCCTACATGCCCATTCACAGGTGTCCCACACTAGCCTTTAATGATGATTGTTTGTAACTATCATCACCTTTTTGTCAAGCCTACATATACAAGATTAGTTTGATGTTCTTGAAAACTCCCACAGAGGCAGAGTTCAGGCGCTCTCCTCATGAAGTTGAGCTGACACACATAAAGTGCTGTAATCACAATCTGTTTTAAATTGACATGCCACCATTGCATTGGCAGTCTTATTTACTTCTGGCACTTCAGCAGTTTGATTTAGTAGAAGTTCTTTACCATAGACTGCTTAATTCAGAAATTTAAGAGTAACATGATGTTGCAGTGCGAGCTCATTTCCTGTTTTAGACTTCCCATTCCTTCCCAGGTGTGGCAATACCTTTTCCCTTCCCCTCCCCCTGCTGAGAGCTGTCCATTCCAGCAGGGGCGTCCTGTGGTTGGCAGAAGTTCAAAAGACGCCCCTCAGGTCCGGGCTCATTGGCCTGTGCAAGTGTCTTTATCCCTTGAGCCTTCCCCTCCTCCCACCTGGTTGGTGGCTCACCTGTCCCTTCCCCTCCCCGTCCCCGAGCTTACAAGGACACTGAGACCATGCGGTCGGCATTCTAATGGAGCTGTTACCAACATTCAGATGTCCGTGACCCTGGAATAAAATTCTGGATTTAACCCTCCGTTGGAATCCTCTCCTTTTCACTCTTCACCTTGCCAAAGGACTTCCTTCAGAGGTAAAGCCTGAGTTCCTACAAGCCTGCACTTGGTTTCGAGTGCCCAGCTGCTACATCCAGCCAGCCAGAGGTATTGCTGTGGTGAAATAGCACAGCAGCTGCCCCTGGCCAAGCAGCAAGGGCCAGACAAGCTCAGGCATGTTCTACCTGGCAATATTGGAATCATACTCCAATAACACAGACTATCAATTAGACCTGAAAGTGTGAATAAAGTGCAAATGCTCCAAGTCATTATGCCTTCCACAGGTTAGGTGGTGATGAAAGACATATGGATCTATCAGAAGTAACTAAACACTTTATAGGCATACGACAAAGTCAACATTCACTGAGTGCTTATAACTCTTTGAGAACATTCTGAGAGCAGTTTAGCTCTTTAAATTCCTACATTAAGTCAGTACAGCTGCTGCTTCTCAGCTGCAGTAATCACAGGCAACTGCTTTTCTAAGATTTTCAAACCCAAAAACTTTCTTTGTTTAATTTAATGCCAGCACTCTCAATTTACTGATGTTGATTTGGTCTTTGACTTCTCTCAGCTAAAGCATGACTTAGGAGGGAGAAAAATAACTGACTGGCTCCTGGTAATGGAATAGTTTTGCATGTAAGCCGACTTGCACCTTAGATAGCCTTGGACTGATGAACCAATCGTTACACAGGAGTTCTGGTACCATACTTTTGAAATTATATGTAGTGAACCATTCATCTGAGGAAATTAAAGGTTAGGCATAATGGTTATATTGAGGGGTAATCATTATATCTAGAAAAAGGGAAAAGCTACATTCCCCAAAAGTGGTTCTTTACTGTACTAGAAGTACATTTGCTGAATAGAGCTAGGGACAGAAAAGAAAGAAATCTTTCATATTCTGCTGTTAGAAACGGGCAAATTCTTGCCTACCAAATATGAAACCTGCTGTAACCTAACATAAGCATTTTATTGAGTATCATTCATTGGACTAATCATCTATAAATCTAAGCATGTACTCATCTCAGATTATTAAAACTGTAAAAACAACCATGGGACACAAAAAGTTAAATGCTGAAAAAGAGGAATGAACATTTTGAAAGGACAAGATTGATTAAGTGGACATTCTGAATAGTCATTCCAGTCTTGCAGCTCTGCTATCAGTGCTCTCAACTTCAGACTTACTTGAACTTTCGTACCTGTTCTTCTTCTATAGACACTTTCCTTTTTTACAAATTCATAGATTCAGCTTATACTATTCTCCTGCACCAAAGTAGCTATACATTATAAAATGCTATGTTAAGAGAAAATTTGTGCTATTATATCCTATTACCAATATTAACACTCAAAATCGGACCCCACCTTTAAAATTCAAAAATAACATTACGATCATATTCAAACACATCCAAAGTACAAAAAAGCTGGTACCTATCACAGCAGGAAAATACTAATGTTCTTTATCAACTTATGAAAATTCTGCCTATTTTTGAAAACAAGCATATTTTCCTTTCTCATTGAAATTGAGAATTTACGTGTGGCTGACATCAGGGAGCCTTTTTTCCACACAACACAAGCAATACATTGTCTAAGAACAAATTTCATAGTCTGCTCATTCAAACCAATCATTTTTGTCAGCAGCAGTGGTGATGTGTACTAAATTACCTGGCAGATAGAGCAAAGAATCAGCGCTGAACATTAAATCGCAAACATCACTGACAATGGGAATTTGAAAGGGTAAAATGAGCATTTATTTCTGTGAAATGGAAGCACCAGAAAACAGTGATTTCTGTCTAATGCAGGACCAGGGTGTGCAATGACACCAACTGCTGCATTCAAACTCCACAGAGAAAACAGGCAGAAGATGCTGATGCCCAACTCCACCCCCATGGCTGTGCCCAGCCATCCTGAAGCAGTGTCTGACTCCAGTTCATATCACCAAGCCTGATCCTAAACTTCACCCAAGGGCCAGCATCCTGGCCCAGCCTTTGCCTGTCTCATGGAGCTGTCTGATGCCCTGGGGCTAGGGCTGCCCCCAGCCAGTACCCAAGTCCCACTCCCTGGACAGGGAGGGCCCACAGATCACAGCAATTTCTTCAGAAGAGGAACTCAGGTGATCTGACTGATACTTAGATACACTAGAAATCCCACAACTCATTCTTTCATTAGGAATAGTAAACAAGTTCCTCCAACATTTAACTCAAATGTAAGCTTTTAAGAGAAATTTTTCTCAATTATAAAAGGAATTTTGATGAAACTTATCCTCAATTTCTTCTCACCAAGTACCCTCAAAGCAATAGGTACTTTCATTGCCTATTACTCTGCTGAAAACACAATAAACAGGAAAAAAACTCCAGAAGTCCATTAGCCCTAAGTAACTTGCGAGGACATTTTTCTCTCACATTAATAAATTTAATTAGTGCTGTGGGTGGCAGAGCTCCATTATTTTCTACCTCCTCCCTATTTTAAGTATTGCCCAACTGCAACACAAACTGTACCCTTTAGAAGGGCTCTACTGAAAAGACAGACATATGGTCCAAGGCAGTCATTCAAAATGTGGGTAAAGCCACAGACAATGTAAGTGAAGTCAACCTACGTAATCATAATGTACAAAAAGTCTGGAGTCAACTGCCATTGTACCCATCAGAAATCTTGGAAATGCTATGCTGCTTCTTCCTGCTTTAAAAGAGTTACTGAAAATTGAGACTATTATTAAAGAATTTTTAAAAGGCCTCAGTTGGCACAGTGCTTTGCATTTTATATCAGCAGGAAAAGTCATTTTTTTCCCTTTTCGCTTTTCTTCAAGCAGCTGCATTCACTACAGAAGCATTAACCAAGCTTTTTCAGACCAAAAAAGGCAAAAAAATTAAACTTCTACAGTAGGACTGCTTACACTTGTATCAACACTGTGTTGGACCTTTCATTCCTCCCAAGAAAGCATTTCACACAGAACCTCGCTGGATGATTTATACCGTTAATGATTCTAATTCTAGATAAAAAACTAGTTCTCTATTCACAAGGAAAAGAGGTTTTTTTTTCTCTGACATTTTAGCCAGGACACTTCTGGAGATTTTTTCAGCCAGATGTAACATGGGCCTAAACTTGATCTCAAAAGTCCCTGCACATGCCTTGTGCCAGCCTGTACATAAAAGTCAGCCTAGAGGTACAGTCACGCTCCTCTCAGATTGTGCCGCGAACATTACATGAACATGTAATTTAAACATTGTTTAAAAAGCTGCAGTATCTTTTAAGGGAAAATATAATACTGTAAAATTTAAGCAACAGGTGCATTCATGGGCATCTCTACACTATATTAAAAAATCATCTAAGTGGGAAGTGGACCTACTACTCACAATCCTGACAAATCCTTGGCCAGTCAACAAATTGAAACTCTAAGTGGGGGTGAAAAACACTACACGATTTCAGGCAGAAAAGGCTCTAATAGCAATGATGAACTGCCTATTACAAAGAACACAGAGGAGCATATCTTCATAAGACACCCCTCTGGTGAGATAAACAGCTTGATTTATATTTATCATCTTTGAAATAAACAGTAGATTTGTTTGGGTTTGTACAATCTATATGTATGCATGTATTTATAAAGTTAGTGTAAAAAATAAGGCAAAACCCCATTCAAGATTCCCTCAAAAGCCATAAATTCAGTTGTGATTTCAATCTTCAACTTTTGTGTATCTAATGCACAAATGTCTTGACTACTACATGAAAACCAAATTTGGGCTTCCTGAATTTATGATGCTTGGATTGCCTACCTTTGTTTGATCAGAATTGATTTTGTCATTAAGTTTTCCTTTTCTCCTTTCCTTACTGACATGAACATAAGAACATAAAAATAAATGATGAAAAGTCTTAAGCAAGACAAAAGGCTCTGCAACATCAGTCATTAGTGAATTGATTCCTCTATAGTTATTCCCTGACTGGGGTGGGGAAAGTCCCTTCCAACCCAATCCATTCTATGGTTCTAGGAGAATGATAAATATTTTTCTCTAACAGTTGATATCACAGGCATTTCCAGTAATGTCTCTCAGTTTCATCAGGGATGTAGCTAGCTCACAGATTTTACCATTTTTAAATAACTAACCCAGGAGTCTAAATTGCAAGACACCCAAAAACATTGGCTCTGAATGCTACTTTGTTTGTAGGGTCTTTGTCGTACCTTAAGCCCAACATGGACCTTTCATGGACAGTGAAAGTTTAAGTCAGTAGCAATGAGGGTCTCATTAGATCTATTCACTCAGTCTCAACAGCCATGATTTCACAGATCCAACAATTCATAATTTCAGAGCTTTTTGTTTACTTGGCTATCTTGAGAAACAGCTCTCCCATGTCCTGGAAAACAGACCACAGTGACAGCATACTAAGCCAACAATGTTTTGCTCTACTGGATGCAGTGACCTCCAGCAGTCACTGCATACTTGCCTAGGGGAAAAAAAGTTCAATGAATGTATAGAACACATGTATTTTCAGTCAAAATGCTCCCAGCTTTGCACTAATTTCATCTCAGACAGATCCTGAAGTTAATATGCTGCTAATACATTAAAGCAGTCTTTATTTTACTATCAGCCATGAATTCATTTTATCTGCAACTGGATTTCATCACATTATGACAAACCAGACTGGCCCCAAAGGAGACCAATGAGCCAGTTTTACAGCAACCATGCAGAGGGTTGGGCTTGGAATGGAAATGCAGAAGCTCATCAAATCCTTGTCATTTTCCAGATTTTAAAGATGACTCTTTTCACAAAAGTGAGGATTTTTAATCAGTCCTAAGGTATCTGTCTTCCAGACTGAAAATAATTGCAGTATTGTTTACCCTTTACTGATCATAAGTTATGTGATAGTAGAAAACACACAAGAAGCATCCACACATAAAATCTGATTCAACTCTCCACAGATTTGAGTAGTAAGAGTCACCATAGCTTATTTGCTAAATAAGCTATTAATATTTTGAAAACTTTTTTCTGCATACTAATGAACACGCCCTGCTAAATTCACAGTATTTGAAGGCTACAAATGAGGCCAGTGCAAAACACGGAGAAAAGTTAGCCCTTTCAATTACACTTGAATATTGTTTGAAAACTTTTTTTTGAGACAGATCTTCTTAAATAAACACCTCCTTCCCAAAATCAGGACTCTCCCAGGACACAGTACATAAGTCTTATCTTCCACAGAGAATAAGAAGTGTTTTCTGTAACTGTAGAGAATACTCCTGGCTTACAATGATTCTGCAGTCCTTCCTTCAGCTTTCCAAGCCCACTGCACTCAATAAAGGAGATTGGTGGATTAGATAAATTTAGGATACTGCACCTCAAAAGAGGAGTCAAGTGTGAAAGGAATCCCTACTGACCAACTACAGAATCCACTATTCCAGCTAGATATGCAGAGGCTAGTGGCAATAATGTACATTACACTGCCAAAAGCCTGTGCCTTTTCAGATTAATCCAGTTTGTCTTCAAGTGAATTCAGAAAAGGTACAAGAAATCTGCAAATAAGTTTTCAAAAATAAAACAAAACAAATGAACTAATAATTAAAATCTTCAGCGTGATACGGTGATTTGAAAATGATAGGGGTTTTTGCTGTCTGTGCAAATAAGAAAGGGTTACATTATGACCAAAGACACGCAAATCCACCGTTCTTCAGTATATTACCTGGACATAGCATATATTGCTCAATAAAGTGATACCTACAATAAATGTAACACTCTGTAGTTGAGCAACTTAAGCAGTTAAAAATTCAATCACAGACATGGAGAGGAAGAAATCTATTCAATGCTCTTGTTTCTCATCTAGCCTAGTGGTTACATCATGGTTGACTTGGCTTCTAAATTTCAGGTTTCTATTCAGAAGATCAATATAACTAAAAACATGCAGTTGTGTACCTCCATGTTGTCATTTCATATAATGTAGAAATGCTGAATGCTGTTTTTTACATGTAACATGACATTTAAAACATTTTCTTGGTTATATATTAAAGTAAAACCATTATCAGAGTAGCTTTCCTACAGCTATGGGATCACCATACATTTCTAAAACAAACTGTTCATCAGCACTTTTTATTTAGGCAAAATGCTCCAATAAACTAATAGGAGCAAAAATACATAATCACATATCTTTATCTGACATTTCTTAACGATGCTCTGTTGTGTAAAGAGGAAAAAAAAAAGGAGAGAGATGAAAGTGACCATACCAAGATGATTCTCAAAGAACAATGGTCACACAAAACTGTTCTCATTTGTTAATGTTTTTTCTTTAGCTTCCCTTCCATTGACTAACCAGCAGAACCAATTTTTTGGAAACACATGACTATGATAAATCAACTTGGCATCAAGTTTTAAGCTTCAGGGTCCACTAGGCAGAACACAATGAGTCACTGAAGTAAAGCAAAAGGAGAGAAAAAAATGGAATCCAAGCTCAGACAAGGAAGAGAGAAGAAGGGTAAGAGTTTGAGTTCATTATAGTAGTATAATTTCAAAGCTAGATATGTAACTTGGTCTTTATTGCACTAAAGTCTAGACATTTCTATACGAAGCTGAGCAGTTTCAGACACATCTGAAAGAAAACCACAACTTCTGGAAATGGCGCAGTTTATTTCCAGAGAGGAACAAAACAAGTGAAAGATACAAATTTAAGTGGTGTATTTATAAGTATTCTCACAGATTTTATACACTGGTCTGGGAATAATCCAAAGGACCTCCACAAAGTGGTAAAACCTAACTCTCCAATCTTACTGAGTGTTAAAGATCTGACTGAAGTGAACATGGACTGCATCCTTTAAGTCATCAGGTCTTAAGAAAAAATTGAATAGTAAATTTCTGTTAGTATCACACACATTGTCCTTTCTGACTCATTACTTTCATTCATCTTACTGTTTTCAAATTTAGATACATGCAGAAAAAGTATAAATATTCATACCATATACAAAAACAAGCCATGCAGCTTTCCTTCTTAGTTAGGAAAGTCTCAAATGTGAAATAGTGCTACAGACAAGTTCTGAAAATGATACACTTGAGATGTCAGTGAAAGCTAAAATAACAAATGGTGCATTTAAATCCCGAAAATTAACCGCATAACTTGTACAGAACCAAAACTGGATAAAACCACTTTAATAAATACTCTGAAAACTCTTACATTTGGGAGAGGTAAATAACATTACTAATCTTAACAGCAGCTAAACACTTCACAGGATCAGATCCAAGGAAGCTGCAAATCCATGTCATAAAGCAGTTGGAGATACATACAATTTTTTTCTGTAAAATAACGAACTCTGGTTCAATAACTCAAGAACTCTGGTTATGTTTCTTAACTTCCATTAAGCTGTAATAAATTAGATAGCTGATAAAATCTGACTTTAGAGAACTCCATTTAAAGGCCTGTAATACTAGGGGAAACATATAATAAAAACCTAAAAATGCATCTTGAGCTTGTCAACAGAGGTGTCACTTCTGCAGATCCTTGAAATGAAAGTATAGCAGAAATATAGCAATCAAAATTCAGTGCTTACATGATAATTTGAATCTGATAGTATTTAAAACCACTCCAAAATTTCAAACACAAAGTCTTAATTCTATCTTGGCCTAAGAATTGGAAGAGAGGAAAAGAGTCATAACTACAGTTAGTGTCCCCTCCAAATAAAATTTGTGTCACTTGCCTGAACTTAACTTTTCTTGAAATTCTCTTTGTCTGAACTCCAGAACCTCAGTTTCAGGATTCTCTTTGGCTCTCTATCTCACACTAATAACCAGCACTCAAGTTCATTACTTGAGTGATAGTCCATTTCAATGACTTTTTTTTTAAAAATACTTTGGTGTTTCTTTGGTTGGATAGTTGTGGGATTGGTTTGGGATTTTTCTGTTGTTTTGTTTTGGGGTTTTTTGTGGGGTTTTTTTTGGGTGGGGGTGGGGGGGCAGGGTTTATGTAGCAAGAAAAAATATTAACACTCATCTAAAAACTTTCTAGATTGTCCATGAAGATACTACATGGTTTTGGCAAATTTACCTCTGAGCCTGTTAGAAAAGGAATCAAACCCAAGGTTGATCCAAGATATTCCATAACTTATATAAAACCAAAGAACCTGTTCTGAGTATGAAGACTTGATTAAATGCATTCATACTCCATGTATAGTCTTCAAAGAAATATATAGTAAATAAATTACATGAGAAGCAGCCTTGTGCCTAGCTTATCCATATAGTCAAAAAAATATTATTGACACCTTATCAAAAACAATCACCTTCGCTAAGAAACACATAAACACTCAAATCTCTCTATTGCAAGGCAAACAATTTCTGAAAAATCTTGTACAGTAAGAAGTAATGTGTCGAGAGATGCATTACACACCAGACTACTCCCCAGTAAAGAAGTATTTGGAAGAAATAAGGATTTTGGAAGTGAAAACTCAGATGAAACTTTGATTTCCTTATGTTACTTCCCATCACTAAGACATCAGGTAAAAGCCTCCTGAAAATCTTTCAAAAATTAACACTCAAATATTTCATTCTGTAGTTTAAGACATTGCTAAAAAAAGCATACAACAAATAGGAGGATTGGTTTTGCTGATGTTTTACTTTTGTTTCTTCATTACACAAAAATACTTCCCCCTTCCCTTCCACATCTACTGAGACATTTACCACGTCTGTTCCCCTCCACTCAGTTTCATTGCTCAACAGATCATTCTTCATTTTCTCACTCATTCAATTTGCATGATTTTCAGACTGCTTCCTTTCTGCAATTACTATTCCAAGCCTTCTCCTAGTGGCTTAAGAGCTCAACTATCTCATAATTCAAATAGTTCTGTAGTAAGAAACATTTTTAGAATTAAAACCAAAAGAACAACAGCCTGTAAATTTATTAAAGGCTGAGTCTCTTATAGTAGTAAATCTCACTCTGCATCAAAAACCTATTTGAGATCCTGTAGGGTCTTTCCATTAGGCTTTATAGAGCTAAGTGGCTGGCCACAAGCATGACTCCTTTCACACAGTGATATATAGATATATCTATGATCAGCATTTGGTGTCACAGTCTCCTCTGCAAAACTGATTTTCTCATGGTTTGTATCAAAATTTCCTGCCATTTTTTTCCTAGATTAATATATATTTATATACCTGCAGTCACATGTCTATATGTACATACATAACACATGCCTATTTAGGAGGTGAGCATACTTTGACTACTTCTGCTCTGGCATAGACTCACTGCCTGTTTTTGAGCTATGAGCACACACTGCTGTTAGCAGCAGAGACAAATAAGTTCAACTGATCGTATTACTGGGACTCAAGCATTTCTACCTGCATGCTCTGTTACTCCTCAGTTATATTACTTCCCTTATGTATGATTTACACACCAGATATTTATTAGCCTTTTACTTGACTCTCCCCAGATAAAATATATGCAAGCCTTTTTTTTTCACTCTACAATAGCAATTCAATTCCTTTTTCCTGGCCTGTAAAATTATTTTGCTGAAAACCCCTAGGAAGGAAATACAAGTCTTCTCTGTACCTTATGATGTTAGTTACTATATTTACAAGCAACCCAAGGAACGAGATCTACCTGTACCCTAAGATGAGAATGACACAAGATGGGTCAAGGGGGTGTCACTGCCCTGAGCTGGAGGACCATGACTATGAGATGGATCAACCCCCCAGTTGACCCTGAACTTATGTAGGACCTGCTGCTCCAGCTGCATCACTACAAATCTATGGGGCCTAAAAAGATCAACCTGAGAATCCTCAGGGTGCTAGTTAATATCACCACAGTCTCTCTCAATTTTTGAGCCATCTCGGGAATTCACAGGGGTCCCAGCTGACAGGAAGCAACCCAACATTGTCCTGGTTCTTGAGAAGGGCAAAAAGGACAATCCCAGAAAATACAGGCCTGCCAGTCTCACTTCAGTGCCTGGTAGAAGTATGGAAAAGATTATTCCGGGAGGTATTGAAAAACTCCTTGAGGACAGCTCAGTCATTTGGTACAGCCAGCACATCCTTATGAGAGCAAAGTCCTTCTTGTTGAACCTGATTTTCTTCTAGGACAGGATAACCCACCCAGTTGGAAAACCAGTAGATGTCATCTTTTTGGACTTCAGCAAAGCTTTTGATACTGTCTCTAACAGTATCCTTCTGGACAACATATCCAGCACACAACTGGATAAACACATCCCATAATGGGTGAGCAACTGGCTCTCACAGGTCAGGCACAAAGACTTACAGGGAATATGGTGACATCAGCCTGGCATTTGGTCACTGGTGCGGTTCCACTGGGCTCCATCCCTGGCCCAGCTCTCCTCAACCTCTTCATTAAGACTTGGATTGGGGGACTCAAAAAAATACTAAGTTTTCTGACAATATGAAACTAATAGGAGCTGTCAACTCCCTTGAAGGCAGAGAGGCCCTGCAGAGAGACCCAAGAGATCAGAGAGCTGGACATTCGCCAGCCATGTGAAGTTTAACAAGGGCAAGTGCCAGATTCTGCACCTGGGATAGGACAACCCTGGTTGTGCATATAGATTAGGAAATGAGAGGCTGTAGAGCAGTGCCACAGGAAAGGGACAGGGGGTCCTGTTTATGGCAAGTTGGATCTGAGTCAGCAGTGCCCTGGCAGCCAGGAGGGCCAACCCTGTCCTGGGGGCATCAGGCACAGCATAACCAGCCAGAAAAGGGAGG
>WBNP01003239.1:668067-824546 GCA_013401095.1 Passerina amoena | reverse complement strand
GAGAAAAGTCACAACACCAAATCTGACTTCAAGCAGCATTTGGACAATGCTCTCAGATATGTGGTGGTATTCTTGGGAATGTCCTGGGCATACCCAGGAGTTGGACTAAATCATCCTGATGAGTACCTCTCAATACAGCATATTCTATGATCCTAGGATTTTAAGACAGGAAAATGCAGGCTGTCCCAGAAGAATGGAACATTTGAGAAACTGGTAAGGACTAGCAACAAGTTTACTTGTGGTCCAGGTTAAAGCCCAGCATTTGCATATCCATTGAAGGAATGTTCAGTGAGTTGATATTTCTGAAATACCTATGATAGCATCCTCTCCCTAAAGCAAAAATAAGTGAAAATGCAAAGTGCCTCAGAACTATTATTAGAATCCAATCTATTTTTCAATTAAAATCAATTTATAATAGCCAGATTAGATGACAAGTTCTTTAAATCTTTGAGTTATCCTCCTGTTCCTGGGGAGTTTAAAGACTCACCTAGTGAATCTTTTAGCCTTGTCATTATTTTATTTAGATTAATAGCTGCATTGTTTTGGTTTCAGTACCAGGTATTATCCAGAAAACAACAGAAAAACAAGGATAGGGACACCTACCACAGGGATTTCTCATTTGTGCCAAACAAGAACAAATGCACAGCATTCCTGCTTAATTTTCATTTTAATACATACTCCCCTCTCATAAATGCAGATACTTACAGGCACATATCCTTGGATAAACTGCCAGCTGCCCAATTCAAAACTGCCTTGCCTTTGAGTCAGCAAGGAGGGCACAGCAGAAGGACAATAGTTATATATGCTCTGCTAGCAGCCTGCTGCCTATCCAGATGACACTGGATGTGCTTTAGGGAAGGTCAAACAGACTTCAGGTATTCAGATCCACTGCATTTCACATCAGCAATAGCTCAGTCACAGGGGTCATACCTTCCCTTACACTAGAGCAATCTCAGTGGTGTGTACTGAAAAACAGATTGAATTCCAACACCAAGTTGAAGTTACAAGCCTAAAAGTCACTATTTATGGTCCTATCACTGTAGCCTGCTTTCTCACTTTGGACAAGTCAGGATAAATTTGTCTGTTCAGTCCATGAACCATTTGAGGCAGCTATTTCTCCTTTCACACATAGCAGTATAATTTTGCACTGCAAGAAGACATGGATTTTTCTAAATTATGCAAGATAGTTTAATAACACAAATTAGACTAGATCAATACCCCATCAGATCACTTGTTAATTAAAGTCACACAAGCTCACCTTCAGCCCAGTGGAAAAACAATGAAGCACTACATGGTGCAAAAAGAGCACACAAACAAAAAACACAAAAAAAAGCCCCCCAAAACCCCCACAAAGAAGATCTATTCATATAGGAATGATTAAGTTTAGGCTCAAAGATAAACTAACATACTCTGTCACTTTTAATATCAATACTTTTTCTGCTAAATACAATATATTTTGTCAAATGCTTCTGCTGTTAGTTATATGAATGTCATTTCCTAACACACCTCTCCTCTGCTTCATAATAATAGAGGCTACAGTGATTCATTTTTCATTTGTGCCTGTCTGTGTGTGTCAAGGGCAACCAAACACAACACACCAAAGCATAGCATATCCATGGGTATTGTGGTACATGCTCTGTTATTTTTCCTAATAGTTACTATAACACAGAATAGAACCAACGAGGTTGAAGGTAATTGAGCTGATATGTAATTTTGTACTAATTTTAAAAGGGTGTTTGTAGTGGTAATTACTTCATTCAAGAGGCTCATATTTGAATCTTTTACAAGACACACGTAACTGAAGATCTTCAGTGGGGTTGCCTTTGAAGTTGTTGAGCTTGGAATAGAGGGGGTGTCTCCCACCAATTTTTAAAGGCTGATTCACCAGAGAGGTTTAGGTTTCTGGCCACAAAAGCACAAACTGCTACTCATTCCAAAACCAGCTCTTTCAGGATTTAGACTTATGGCTTAGCTTTTGACTCAGTCTACCTCAGTTAAATAGAGACAAAACTGATCGCCTGGTTATGAAATATTAGTAACCAGCACATATGGCTAAACACTATAAATATAAAGAATGCAATTACCTAATTACCTGCCATGATTTAACCTCAGACAGTAGTCAAGTACACTCACTCACTCCCTCATTCCCATTGAGATCATGGAGAAAATCAGAAGGATAAAAGCTGGAAAACTTGGGTTGAGAAAAAGACAGTTTAAAAGGGAAAGAAAAGCTAGGCCTACTAGCAAAGCAGACCAAGGAATTAATAATTCACTGCGTCCCATGGACAAGCAGGCATTTCACCAGGAGAGCTGGGCCCCAGCACATGTAAAAGTTACTTGTAACAAAACCCCATCATTCCAAACATTCCCTATTTCCTCCTCCTTCTTCCCCCCACTATATATGCTAAGCATGATGCCATATGGTCTGGAATATCCCTTTGGTTACTTTGGGTCACTTGTCCGGGCTGTGTCTCCTCTCAATGTCCCATGCACCCCCAGCTTCCTAACCACCATGGCAGCATGGAAAGGAAAAAAGGCCTTGGCTCTATGTAAGCCCTGCTCAGCAATAACAAAAACATCTCTGTAATATCAACCGTGTGCTCAGTATAGATCCAAAACACAGCCCCATACCAGTGTCTGTGAAAGATATTAACTCCATCCCAGCTGAAATCAGCACGTTACCATACTAAGAAACATTCTTAGTTAAATAACACCTAAAATATCACACCTTTTTTTAATTTTAAGAACAACTCCAGAAGGAACAAGTTGTCAAAGACTTAAAAGAAACTTGATAACACTAGAGGGGCTTTGTTTTCTTCCCTCTTTTCCTTTTTAGAATACTCAGTCTTACATTCCACTTATCCAGTCTGATTTCCACGCACTTAGAGGAGTTACTGCCAAAATGAGTGGCCTGTGTCTGATATTGATTAGCAGCAACAAGAAAATGTCAAGTCTGGCACTCATGTGGCATCTTCCATTACTGATTTGACGGTATCCATCAGATTCAAAACATTAGTTAAATATCTCTTTCAAAAATTATATTAAAACATAATACCATTTAAAATATTTTAGTACCATTTGTGGAATGCTAATGTGCAAGTGGAGGAAGAAATTGAAATGAATGTTATATTGCAATCACTTTTGCAACACTAAGAACAGTGGTCAAACTTGAAATGAGAAATTTATGCTCTTGCTTCATATAAGTCTGTCACAGAAAAGACATCCCACTGCTATATTCATAATCTTGGTCAAACAACCTACAGAAAAAGCAATTGCTCTCAATTTCTGTCATGATTAATTTTAATAAATTATCATAGTCTGTGTTAGCCCCATACATTCTATCCCTGGTCAGTTCCTCAAAGCTTTCCAATAACTCTAACATGGGTTTTTTAAACTTAAACAGAAAATAAAGTCAGTAATTTGTTTTACAACATCAATGCTACAACCACTGTCATCAAATTCTGTTCCAAATAGACGCAAACTGCCTAGAGAGATCCATTATTTTCTTTTCAGAACTTTGGTCTCATCTGTCTGTGAGAAAATCCAGTAAACAAATTATTTAGAAATGAGAACTAATGTAA
Source organism: Passerina amoena (assembly GCA_013401095.1). Classification (NCBI taxonomy): domain Eukaryota; kingdom Metazoa; phylum Chordata; class Aves; order Passeriformes; family Cardinalidae; genus Passerina; species Passerina amoena. Next base: position 820,965 of record WBNP01003239.1, on the reverse strand, counting down.
GAAGAATACATGTCCCAAGACTAAGCCACAATGCAGTCTTTTGAAACAGACTAAATGTGTTTGTTCTTGGGCTTTAACAAGAGTAGCTACACTTGTAATTTCCCAATAATTTGATATTTAAACATGTTAAGATAGAGCCAATCAAACAATGGCTTATCCTCAAGGAGAACTGCTGGTCTGCCAAGGAAATGAGGCAAATCCAACCTTTAAAAGGCAGGTGCATTTTAGAGGACACAGAGCAAGGGCAACTGGAACCCTCACATGCAAGCAGAGGTGTGGAAGGTTGACAATACAGAAAAATCCTGAGATTTTATTTAAGCAAAAACTGAAGTCACCACATTCTGTTTGCAAACTGAAAGCATCTTGTTAAAAAACATGACACGTCCAAGGCTTTATGAAAACATTTTCTTGTATTTGCAGCGAGGACAAGTCAAGTTATCTCAGATTACCCTCTGCTGAATGAACCAAGTCATTAAACTGGCATTTGCATTGAAAGGCTTTTCACAGGGTTTTCTGTCAGGCCTTTCAAACAGGGATGAAATGAATGAGGGCCAGCTCACAAATGATGCATTGTTGAATGTATGTGGGAGCAAACAGCCACCATTGTGCGTGCAGGTGGGAAAGAGAAATGAATAGACAAGGAAGCTCATGGAGAGTCTCATTATTGATGGGCTATGTGCATGTCTTTAATGAAGCTTACCCAATAAAAGATAGATTCTCCCCTTATCCTTCTCTTTAAAAATTAATTATCCTAAAAATATACAACAGTGAAACATCCCAGATTATGCATGCTTTTCTTTTGCTATTACACTACTAATTTAGATCTAGAAATATCTTCCTGAAAGTATCTCACGGTATTTAATTTTTTCAAACTCAATCTCTTACAGTAATATCCTCATGGCCTTTTATTCAGATGAGGAAACTGAGGCATGTTACCAACAAGAATGCAAGAATGACAACTCAAAACGCAGCACTTTTGAACTCCCATACTTTAGCTAAGGAATTAAACACCAGCTTTCATGTTATCCTTTCTTAAGTAGGATGCAACCACATGCCCTAATACCAAATGTTGATACAAACAAGAGCAAAACCAGAAGCACATATGCTTCAATACAATGCATAGAAAAAAATCATCTTCCTGTCACCTTTTTCTCTGTAAATAGTCTCAAATAGTCTTCTGCCATATTTTTCACAGCTGTTTCATTAGTTTTCTCTCCTGTTGCACGGTGGCAGCTTTCATCCATGTTTTGCTCACTGAAAAGACACACTTCAAGTCTCATTTGAAAAGATTTCTTTGCTATTTTGTTGACTTCTCCCAGCTTTTATTTTACAGTAGAACATGCTTCAGCAGTATTTTTACACTGTCATTTCCAGTCTCTAAACATTTAATTTTGCAAATTGTTTGTATTTACAGGGGAAATACTTAATTCCACTAATTTTCAACTCACAAATTGTATCTTGGCTTCCTAATAATATCATTACCTTCACTTGAATCTTGAAAACTGCCAGTTTTATTCCACATCACCAGAGATCTTAACCACTGTATAGTTTTCCTCCAGGTTAATAACATCAACGAGTGTGGGGCTAGGAACTGATTCCTGAGGGACTTCAGCAGAAATACATCTGTAATACCAAGACACCTGAGCAACTGCCACCAGAGAACCAAAAGTACCACTTTTATTACATCAACATGTGTATACAATGCATCCTCCAAGGAGAAATAAACACTTTACTGAAATTTACTTCTAGTAGAAGAACTTACTGATCCTTGAACTTAAAGGTCCAACCCAAAACTGACATCAAGAAGAGAGTACAGAGTGTGAATCCCAACCTCACTCCCCTAGGGTCTCTAAAATGCCAGGATTCAGACATAGCTCTGCATACTTTGCACAACTCTTAACTTTGCGTTAATTACAAATTTCATTTACTGCAGATCATCATGCATTCCAGAGAGATTATGCAAGTCTCATCTGGGACTAATGAGTGAGTATGAGATTTTGAGCTGAAAAGGTTCTAACTTCAAGTAATATCAGATACACTTGGAATTTAATTAAAAACTAAAAAGCTACCCTGATTATGCTTTTTAAAATTATTTTTACTGATTAGAAATAATTATATTACTTTTTACACTTAAAATGCAGGTCTTAGGTTGGACACGCTTCCATTCTTTGTTCTTTTTAATCACTGACACAACACTATTAACCTGGAATTTCCCTAATGCTCCAAGATCTAGGCTATACCAATGTTACAGATGACTTGTCCGGGTAAGTTTTAAAATATCTTGCAGAAATTCAATCCAAATATACTGATGGAAATCAAAGATTAAAAATATTTTACTTCAACAAAGACTACTAGCAAAATGGAAAAGAATTATCAGTTAGCTGTATAAATTAGTATTTTCCAAAACAAAAACTAAGCATTTAATCCTTCCTGAATTACTAGTAGTAGTACCAGTGGTTCTATGTAATTAGATTTCTATCTCCTTATATTTCCTTTTTTCCCCAAGACATACATGCTTGTTTATAAAAAGATGAAATGTATTCTATTAATATAATATGCATATTTTCAACACAATATCTGTACATCATGCTTTCCTCTATACCCTGAGGAACCTCAATGTCATTTTATATTCCTTTTCATAGTTACTAAAAAAACAGTCCAAGTGATTTAGGATAAATTTTACATTTTTAAAGTTTCATTTTCTCTACAAACTTTGTTTTGACCCATTAATCATGCTTTTTAAGCTCACAACCATAAAACATCCTCAAAACACTTCCCAAGTATCAGTTAGTCTTCTCTCCAAATCCCCTCTCCTAGTTCAGCAATCTCATCTGCTTGCAGCTGCACCTAGCTGCATTGAGAATCTGGCATGATTTCTATTGGTTTGGAGCTTTCTTCTTGCACATAAGTCAAAATCCTATTACAACATACACTTTTTAGTTCTGTCACGTTTTATTCCATCTGATTTATGTGCACTATAAAACACTTTACATTGTATGTAAGGGTTTTGAACATGGAACTTGAAGTCCATACAAGTGCTAAAGTTGTTTGAGCTGGGAGGGCAGGGGACACCACACACCACTGGCAACGTTACATCTCTAGCACATGACATGGAAGTTGAAACAATCAGTGCTAAAGCATTTTCCACTCATCAGTTTAAAAGTAACACAAAACTGAATAATCCATTTTCTTGTGTGGTTCAGCAACAATAGGAAATAGTAACTATGCTTAAATTTTATATTGTGAACATGCAAGTATTCTAGATCACTTGCTCCTACTTACCAGGAACTTGGAAAGAAGTAACATCATTTTACATGACTACAACTTCATTTCTTTTTCACCTACTTAGTCTTTCTTAATGAGGTCATAGTTTATTTTCTTTTTCACATTTCAAATCCAGGGACTGAAATAGCCATATTTTAGTTATCACTTAGTAAAGATTAAATTTAGAAATTAGCAATTCCAATTAATCTTAAATATTGGAAGAAGAATAATTGGGCTCCCAACACTGAGTTTAGCAGTTACATGTCTTCTTATATTCTGGCAGGCTGATAATTGTATTTCTTCTTTTTCACTCTGTGTTCTAACCCAGTCCATACATCCTCAGGACCATAGTCATGATTTTAGAGAGGTTCTGATGTATCTAGAAGACTCATTTTTTGAAAACAATTTCCCTCTATGCTTGGTAGAAACCACAAGTTGTACAGCACCATTCTTCCACAAAGACGAACCAAAATACATTAGCACCCTGTGTGCACCTGCTTTGTCAGTGATTCACATGAAGTGTCATCCGCTATTCATTGAGCAGAAAAGAGATCCAGAATATTGGGGACAATTTTCATGTTTCCTCCAGGGGCTCTTGAGTGATCCATTTGTGGGTAAATGTTGGGAGCAGGGGGTTGCTGACTTTTTTGAGGGTTATTTAGCTTTTTATCACTGTTCATTAAATCTTACCTACAAGTCACAGGCAATCTGTTCTCTGAGCAAGCTGTGCTTCACCTGCATCAGAACAATTTCTCCTATCCCCATTCTCTTGGAAAAGACTTCTTTTATTCACTTAAATATAAAAATTCAAGTAAGGATTATGTGTTTTCTGGACATATATCCTGGCATGATAGGTCTGAAATAGAAGCCTATATACAAAACCACTATACAGTATATCAATTATTAGAGTAGCCTCTATTCCGGAGAAAAAAATAAATAAAAATCCAAAGCTTGCCACCACTTCCCACTTTCCCCACAAAACAAGATATATTGCACAAACTGCAAACAGAAGACATGCTCTACATTTATCCTACAACTGTACTGAGCACAAGCCTGCATCCAAACAAGCCTCTCACACTTCCCCAACATCCTTCAGCCTTCTTCCCTGCAAATCCTGTTGGCTAACTACATTCACCCAGAAGCTAGGCTCAAAACCAAGCATTTCAGTACACCTAGTTTTAGCCAACACTGTTGGCAACAAGATGTAAACAGCAATGTTTTGTTTGTACTCTTCAAGGTCAGTAAGTCTTCAGCAAGGTCCAATTTCACAGACTGAATTTTTAACATTTTGTAAACCAGATGCAATATTTTAATAAACAAAATGGTATCTGATAAAAATTAGCTGGAAACAATTAATCAAGTTCATTTTCATGAAAACACATCAGAACTTCTATGCTCTTAATTTCCAAGCTCATAAAAGCCCTGTTTTGCTTACCATTGAAATATTATGCATTTCAGACAAACGTGACTCACAGATTTTATTATGCTCCTTCAGATCGTGTGCCCCTTTATCTGTAACCTCTGTGGCCAGGAATTCACTATGAATTATTTGTTTGATATTACAGCTTAAATGAAAATTGTTATTTCATTACCATGCACAAACCAGATTGTTTTTTAAAAAAAAATCTTAAAATCTTTAATATGCATAAGATCTCTAACGTATGCCTCCCACCCCAGAATCACAGGGAGCAGCTCAGAAAAAGAGAGATTGAATTACAAAATGAAATGTTAAGCACTCTTGTCAGATTAACAAGCAGCTAAACTAAACTGTGAAGACCCAACAGCACAAGAGCATGGAGCTCTTCTTCTACACAAGTTAACAAGAAGTATATGGAAGTGACACTCATGAACCCATAAACTTGACAGTAGGTGACAAAAAATAGAAAGGACTTTGTTACCAAGTCTGCCATCTGTTTTTATAGCTCCCTATGTCATTTACATAAGAAGAAGATAAGACATTTAAATCAGAATTTCATTGGACTGCATGTTTGTGATACACCAGGCACTCATCATATTGGTGATACCAGTGACTCACTGGGAGGAAGTACCCAACATTAGGTTAGGGTAGTAAGGCAGCAGTCAAACACCAACAGCTGTCAGCCCTAGGACCGAAAGTTATTATCTCCTCCTAGGCATAACCCCCTTTTACAAAGTGTGCATCTCAAAATGAAAACAGAAATGAGATGCAAGTTGCCTTCAAAAGAGGGTTAATGATTATCTTAGATCAACAAACCTTATATTTAGTAGGTTAGTACTTAGCTGCAAGCTAAACATTAACAATGAAGAGACATGTAAGTTCAGTTTCCTAGAAATTAATCCACTAGTGGATTAGCAGATATTTAATTATTTTGTGCAGCTACATAAGCTAAAAAAACAAACATCACCACCCAACACACACAAACATACACAAAAAAGCAAGACTAGAAACAGGTAGAAGCAAAGGAAAAAGCAGCCCTGCCCTTCAGCTGCATGTCACTCTTAGCTCAGCTGTAGTTCATTGCTTTAAGCTGACATATAACCTGTCCAGTAGCAATCAACCCATTTCTTCTACCCTACCAATTCCTGTGCATCTTTCAGATGCTGGAACAAATCCATCTGAGAGTTAATCAAGCAAAAAAAAATGTTTTATGTGCCATATCTGTGTCCTAATCGTGTTAAACAAATGGATACACAGCTCCCCTTACTTGTGGGCTGAATGGCTCACAATGATACATTAATTTTCACTCACTTATTCTCCTTCCATTTCTTTTACCATGTGAACACAAAAAGAACCTCAGACAGCACAGAAGAACTCCAGCATCAGGCCATCCTGATGGCTCTTGTGAGGAGACATTACATTGTTTGCCATAAATACAGCTTAACAGTTTGAAAAGAAAACTAAACAAAACCATAAAAAAATCCACCATAATACCAACAAAAAAAGAGTACTTCTTCTATGACCTTCCTTCCTGAACATTTTGAATGTCTTTGTTTTTTGAACGGGATATTTTCATGTCATAAGCACTATGGTTCATTATAGTTTCCATGATCCCCACCCCATAGTTAACCTCAGTTTCATTTCCACTTTACATGATTGATCATTGTTTTTAGTAAAGCAGCCTGTTGTTATTCAGGCTAATATAAAAGCTACCTTAATAACTGAAAAACACTAATGTCTCTACATAAAACTTTTCCATCACATTTATGTCATTTGTTTCAAACATGGTTTCAGAATTTGTCCTTGTCAGTCTACAAAATGAGATAAGGATCATTTTAGCTAATGTAACACGGCACTTGAGAATATAAAAACAGAGCCTGACATTAGTAAATGCACATGGAAGCACAAAGTTTTTCTAATCATTTTTTATCACCATTATTGTCTACTTAGACTTTAAAAGAAAGGATCCAGCCCTTTGGTTTGTATGTTTTTCTCTTTTGAACCAAAGAAATAGAGTCAGAAGAACATACAAAATATTTATTTATACATGAAAAATTTCAAAACAGCTTAACAGGAAAAGTAATAATTAAAAAAAAGCAACACATTTAAAAATATAAGGTCTCTGCTCTGAACTGTGCTTTGAATTCCTGTTTTCCAGTGATTCAATGCAGCTGATTCTCTAAGTTCTTCAACTTAAATTCACTACCACAAGTACACCACTTGATATCACTGGGACCAATCAATTGCAAATTCAGTCACAGCAATTTTGTGGAGAATGAAGTTATCTGCAACATTACACTGTTATGCTACAAGTGGTAAGTTTCTTGCTGATGGAAATGGCCACTTCACTAGCACTTACACAGAATGGGAGTGCTGAGACTCATTTGCATGTACTAAAAGATGGCAAAGCAGTCAGTGGTTTTTGACCTGCTTAGGTTTGTAAAGTTTTTTTTATATTTAAGCATAAAGTTAAGCTGAGCAATTTGTCACACATTCTGAAATACAAAAACATCAGCATTATGCTCCAACTACTCTTTTTCTGCTCAAATTACTGTATTTAAAAGAGCAGTTCCCTGTTCTAAGATGTAGATTAGAATAATTTCGCAGTTTTCTATGATTCTTTGCAGCATTTACTCTTGAATAAGCAGAGGAGGCAATGTACAGAAGGACTTGGAAATGACTACATTATACCACTTTCACTGAGTAGAAGATAAAGTAAATTCATCACATGGGGTCATCTGCCTAATTAGCACTACAGTTTTTCTGGGTTTATTCCATCTGGAGTACAGCAATTCCTGTTCTTCTACTCTGCAGCATATTACCAATGTCTATATTATGTTGTCAGACATATGCAGGTGGCTGTCATTGGCATCAGTAGACACAAGCTCTCATCCAAGGGAAACACTGATTTTGATGAACAGCAAATGAACTACATTCTTTGTTCTTAATTTAGCAGACAGGTGTGGCTTTCATTAGCATTCACTAAGACCTACCTGGTAAAATATAAGCAGAATAAATTTCATAAAAAGAACAGATACAAGCTTGTGCTTCATTTATGTGCTGGAACAAGCAGAAAAGCAAAGCAATCACAAGAACTGCTGCTTCCAGCTACAGTGAGATCCTCAGTTGATGTAAACTGCAGTAAGACCAGCTAAGCCAAAGCAATTATTTGCTCAATGCAGCAACAGAAGCTTACTGAAAAAGTTAATATGACCATTTATAATGTCCTCTGAAGCTGGTTAATAGTACTTTCACTAAATATTCAAAGTACAATTAAAGGACTGTGTTTCCTTTTTTTTTTTTTTTTGGTTTTTTTTTTATGTTACACTGGCATTGGCAAAAATTTAGATCTACCTGCATGGCTGAGAAAGAAAGATGAGTCAAAATGAAAACATAGTAATTCAGAACTCACAGCTCTGTAAGTACACAGCTGTGGGGTAGGCAGGTGAGTTAGGGTAAATGACCTAGTAAAGACTGAAGTTACTGCTGCCTTTTAGAAATCAATCTTTGATCTGAAAGCACTTGAAATTTTGAATTCCCCCAAAGTATCTACCAAAAAACCCTTCCTGTATATCTCCAATTACTGTGTCACAGAGACGCAGCCTGGACACAGAACATAGCCTGACACACAGGAAAACTCCATAAAAGCTCTCAACACTAGGCCAGGATATGACCTGCCTGTCTATTGCAGCTGGATAGGACAGGCACTGGACTACAGAAGAGCACAACCCTCTGGGCAGAAGGGATTAAGCAGATTGTCAAGGTAGGAGGTACATTATAGCAAACACTTGGTAAAAGAATATTAATCTAGCGTTGGAACATTTGCCATTGTTAAGTGCTTGAGAGGAACTCAATTTTCCAATATGAATTTTGCCCCGTAAAATCTAATCTGCAAAAAGCAGACAAATTCCATCTCTTCACTTCCAAGGGTGGAGGATTGTGTTTCTTAACAGCAGAAGACCAGACTTCAGTGTGACTGACTTCTGTATTGCAACTGCACAGAGATTTATAAATATGGGATTTAAATACTGCTTAAAAAAAAACAAAAACAAGAACTTGCCCTTTCAGGGTGCTGTTCAAATTATTTACTAAATCTCACTTAGGCTCTCAGAGATAACACTCAAGACTTACAAAGCATAAACTGAAAATCTGACTAGTCTGCTTATATTCAGCATATCAAAAGTCAGTAGTTTCACTCAAATTTCATACATATCTACACACATACAGTAGGGCATCACAATATGCTCAGATTATAGCGAGGGCGTGAAATCCATTGCATACAGCAACTTCATCACCATGCAGATCCCAAGGGTTATTTAGGACTGCAGAGGCCAACAGCAGGAGATAAAGTGGATTATTTATTCAGGTCAAAAGCACCAGACCTCATTCAATTACACAGATACACACAACCACCTTTTCCTCTCCCTACACCTTACCTATTCCTTTTAATCAAATATTCTGGGACTGTACACTACGTTCATTTCATGATATATGCACCAATCATATTTCATTCTTTAGAAATTGGGCTAACCTTTATGAATTTTCCAATAACTCAGCAGTTACATTACAGAAGATGCTTCTATCCAGCATGCCTCAAAGCAAAACAGAAGTCCACCAAACCACACCCTACACCCAACATTCCCATCCAACTCTTGCTAGTACCAGATATACTCAGAAGTCATGGGCAGATGCACTCCATTGCCATATCATTAATTACAGAACATAATCTATTAATTCTTCACTAGGCCATGACAACAAAACCAGGATCCATCTCCATTTCCACATTGAAGCTCAGGGAATTTCTTGTCTTCACAACTGAAACATCAGTACTTTGTTATTGTTTTTTCAGTTTTTCCCTTCTCCTACAGGTAAATTTTGTGGTCAAAAAATGGTGATAAGAACATAGGTTCATGCTGTCATCATATTGCAAAGGCTCCCATACCTCGGTGATTTCTCATGGGCAGCTCCTCACAGCACTGACTCCTTCACAACACAGCCAACAAACTCCATCTCTCTTCACAGCACAGCCAACACACTCCAACTCTCTCCTCACCCAGCTAACCCACGCTTTTGTAGCACTCATCTTCTTATTGGACACAGCTGTGGCCTATTAAGGGCAGGCCTGTTCCTATCTTTGGTGATTAGCACAGCTGCAGCTCCTCAGGTGTGAGACTACCTTCTGCACTATTTTCTTACATTCTATCCCTTCACAGGTTCAGATGAGAATGTACCATAATAACTCTTCAGCGTTCTTTTAACATATCCAAAAAACACAATCTGATATTGCAGCCTTGCCTAGACTTGGCATTTTATTATCAGAGTATAGTCCCCCAGCACGAAGTTTGTCCATGTAAATTTCCCCTCATACATTCACTATCCTTATTCTCGGTACTCCCTAACAGTAGGCCCAGCAAGTTCTGCCTATCCCAACTGTAGTATACAAATGTTTTAAATGCAAAATGCAGCATGTACCTGATACCTGCTTTGTTATCTGCACTCCATTCTTAATAACAGTAGCAAAAAACGTCTGTATGAATCCAGATGGAAAGTGATGCATAGCATTTCCCCTCCCCACACCCACAAATTATTCCCCATTTTCCCAAGGAAAATGAGGGAAGGAGGGAAGACGATAATAACAGCCTATAGAATTAAAACACAGTTAATACATTGCTCTTGGTACCACCACCACAAGCAAGCAGACTTCTCACTGATTTGTAGAAAGAGTGAAGAAGATGATAAATTTCCAGCAAATTTAACATTGCCGGGACAAGGAACATGCTCTATTTTTTGTCAAGGCAGATGATTTTATTTCTGGACTGGAGGTTTTCTGCCTTCCTTTGAATTCTCTTTTTTCTTTTACTCACCATTGTTGCCCATACCACTAAAAATGCAGAAGAAATCCATTCTGCAAAGCTTCCCCAACAAATTTATTCTCAGGGAAGTCACTTGCTCCCCCTCTCCTAAACACATCATTGATTTGGCCTCCTCTCTTTTAAAATCTCTATTAGATACAAACACATTAGTAGATTTCTACTTTGCTTTAACCATCTAGAATAAAGAAAAAAAAGGAATATTTTTTAAATTATCTATTCCTCTTGTTTAACACTACTTCCTCTAGAACTATCACAGTAAAGAACCTCCCAAAAAAGCTGGCAAATGGGAAAAAAAAAACAGTAAAAAGGGAAACAAGATAGAAAGAAAAAAAACTCTGATACAATTGAACACACAGTAAAATTAACGACTGTGTAGTATGAAGCAGGGCTAAAATACCAACATCTACCTTTAGAGGCTGTCCTAAACATACAGAAGAGTAACTATCCAAGTTCTTCCCTGTTTTGACTGCCATATACAGGAGCCATCCTTGTAATCAAACTTGCATTTGTTATCTTCTTTATACTTAATGCAAAATAGGGAAACCAGACCTTGAATCCTCTTCATCCAGCTGCTGGGATAATTGAGCAAAGATACTCAAGTGATGAATAGGAAGCAATGTCAACAGTTACATTTTGTCCTGTGCTACTCATGCAAGGCATAGATATTAGCAAAATGAGTGTTTTTCTGTCCTCACTGCAGAAAAAGAAGTGATGTGATGAGAAGTGACTGAGCAACTCATTAGAGTCCATAACATGCTTTAAACAGCCCTGCATCAAGCATTATGAACCATTCTTCACATTCATTCAAAGTCCAAGAGAAGGTTTTAATATAAAACCAAAAGAAATATTAAAAATGGTTATTCTTAGCCAGCACAGTCTCCACTAATGAATTTGTTGACAAAAGCTCCTATTGGTTTCATTGCTGTTAGTTCTATAGTCAAGTGAGCCAGCTGGACTCTGTTCTGACTCATGCAGCTTCATATCTAATTAAGTTTCATTTATGGAACCAAAGTCCTCCAGTGGTTATAACCTTGCTGGAGACAGACGGTCATTAACTTGCAAAAAAAATTTTTATGTGTATGGGTGATAAACAAAAATACCTTTTACTGTCACTTTTCAAAACAAAATATGCAATACTAGGTCATTCAACACAATGATTCTGGGATCTGAGTTATTCTTTAATAATTATACAGCTCTATGTAGCTGTTTCCCAGATACTTATTTTTGCACCACAGTCAGCCCTTGCTTTATGTATTCACCTGCTGTTATTCGGATAATTGAAGAGTTAATGGAAACCATTAATGAAAGAGGTAAAATTGCATTGATTTTCTGAAATACTGTGAAAAGGTCCTAGTTCTCAATTCAACAGAAATAAAAAGGTAAAAATTGATATATATTTGTAGTATAATCTGTACAAATCAACTTCCACTTATATTTCTGGAGTTGGTACTGGAAAATTAGTTTTAAATTCTGACTGGAAACTTTTATTGTCCATTTGTGATCACAAGTAAACTAATATATCCTTAATGAAAAAAGTCCCTTTTTTCCTCAAATAAGTGAGTGATAATCACAATAATAATACAACACTTATGACATTTTAATTCACATTTCTGAATTTCTTAGCCAGGAGACAGTAGAAAAATAATTGATAGCTAAATGTACACAATTTTCAATAAAAATAAATTAGTTCTGATATCTCAAAGAAAAGAGGCAGGTGATAAGGAATGGTGAAAAGACAATGAGATCTCATTTTAAAATCATTTTTATCAAGCTGTCCAGTCTCTGGTGTGCTGCCATTTTCAATATTGCATTGGGAAAATTAAATGATGGAAAACTGCAGAGTTCTTGGGTTCCTAGAATTATCAATTAAGGAAGATAGAAAAAACATAAAATAAAGCCAGGAGAAACAAGTTCACCATGGCTTTAACTTAAAGCCTGCTCTATAATCTTTTGTCCACAAGATCATTAACTAGGTCAACTATCAAAAATTTTTGATTTTTAATAAATTTTGACAGTATTTTAAAAACTGCTAAGAAAAACTGCTGCATTTCGATCCTTCCAAGGCCCTGGCTGATGAAGTTTTTCACAAATATTTCCCTTCTTTTCATTTCATGGTCTTCAAAATTTAGGTGCCTACACTAAAGCACAACTGTTAAAGATAAATTAATTGACAAAGAACTTCAGAGACCTGGTGCTCCAGATCCCTCCTGAAACATCTTACTAGGTTATTTTACCATCCCTTCCTAACTATGTGCCAAATTAAAAAAAAAAACCCAAACCAAAACAACAACAAAAAAAAAAAACCACAAAAAACAAAAAACAAAAAAAACCCCAAAAAACAACACTGTAGATATTGGAAGGAGTTTTGATAAAGGATAGGTTTCTTTGTTATTATTTTTTAATTCCTTCCAGAGTATTAGCTGAAGATCAAATACAAATTGTGGCAATAAGAGGACTTAATCTCAAAACCATATACTTCACATTTTATCAGCATAATCCTTTTATATCCCAGGCTATACATAGACATTAGAGTCATCTACTAATTAATCACTGATTAATGACAACACACATATCTGACTGAGCCAAAAGACTAGCCAATATAGTCACACATTCTTTATCACCTTTTCACAGCCAGTTCCAAGTAACACAGATTCTTGCTAAGATATGGAGAAGTTTAATATAAAAGCTGTATCCTGTAACTGACAAATGAAAACACCAAATCCAAATGTATTACCAATTTTTGATAAGCTTTGAATAAGTCATGGCATGATATGTCTTCATGCAAGAATTATGAACTGAATCCAGAATCTGGAGTACACCGGGCTTTTATGTATTTTTATTTTAAATAATATTATTGCCATTACACATAGTTTCCTCTGAAGGTAATGTGTCCCTCTTTGGTCTTCATAAATTCCTACTGCTTGATGCAGACTAATTAGACCAAGTACCCACTTTAGTACTTCAAATAAGCAGCTACATCTTATGGTTTAGTGATAAGAAATATCCAGAGGCACTAAAAATGTTCTTACAACTGCAACAGAGCTGTTTGTACAAGTGCCAATTTACCTTGCTTCTCTCATGTCTTTGAACAAGTCTCTCCTTTTTGTTTCATGGTTCTTCTCTTTTATTCTTCTCTTTTGTTCCTTCTCTACAAGGTAGGACATCAGGAAAATATCTTTTTTTAAACTATATTTAAACTATTAGTACTGTTTTCAGCTTACCTTTTTTTAAAATGCAATGTTGAGCAAACCTTGTCTTAAATCATATACTACGTCAAAATCATCTACTATGACAGCAAAAATCAGAAAGCATACAACAGTACAGGTATTATAGTGATAAACACATAATACTAGGAAATGTTAGCAATAGATTAGCTACAGAAAGGAAAGATGATAGGGACTACAAACCAGAGATAGGGACTACAAAGATCTGTATTTAATGGCAGAGCTGCTTTGAAGATAATTTAGCCATAAACTGACACAATTTGAACTTTGAGAAATTGCTTTAAAGATAGAATCACTGACACCAAGAAGAATCCAGAAATACTCTCAATACACAGGGCACTCAGGAGAGGGCTGCATTGAGCCCAGGCTGCTGGGGGAGCTTCATGGGCTCTTTCTAAGCATCCAGGAACCAAGGGGCTGAAGATGCCAACAGCTGCATCAGCAGGGAATTTGGCTTAGCTAGACAAGAAGATAGGAGTACAGAGGATTCTATATTTGGGAAGGGACATGGGCATTATCACCAGCAGAACACACAAAGCTCTGGTGTGAATGTGTTTCAAGAGACCTGTAAGCTGAGAAGGAGGAAGCATTGCTCAAGACACTGCCAGAACATGGTCCATCAAAAGCACAGTCGTGCAGACAGCTGGACAAGCCCAGGCTCTCAACTATCTCATTATGCTATTGTTATTGTCAGAAAACACTGGCACACAGTTTTAGTATTTAGTCCAGTATAATAAAGTTGATTAACCAAGCAAACAAAGTAGCTGAAAGATAAGGCTGAAGGAATTCTTCCAAATTTATTATAGATACAGTACTACCAGTAGCGGCCATACTTCAAGAAGGGACCAGCTTTTCCCTTCCGCAACTTCCCAGAAATTGCAATCCTGTAGTGTTCAAAGTCAGGCTTTTCCCAGCCACTCTGCATTAGCGCTGCTGTTGGGGATTCTACATTTCAGAAAATAAAGAATTATATAGTTTTTATTTCCCATCATTTGGATGGTAACAAGTCAGTTACCCATATGACAGCAGCAGTGACCACCTAGATAACCTAGTATGAGGTTACTAGTGAGAGAAGGGATGGTAAGGTGAGTTATTGACTAAGTCATCATACATTAAAAATTTGATAAGTTTTTCTTAGGAAGGCAATAGTATTTCCCTAATTAAGGCATCTTAGTTCTGATAGAGTCAACATCTCAAATTTGGAATCCCACAATACTCTGATCTATTTACACCACCAAGTGAGACAGAAGAATAAATAAGCAACACTGACATCTGTGTCACAAATGTAAACACTTCAAAAGTCTCTTTCTGCCAGCACCAGCAGAGAATCATTGGTGCTTCTGAAGCAGAGAAGCCTGTTACACCCCAAGTAAAATCAAACTCAGCAAGACATAATTAATATTCAAATGCCTTGAGCACAAGCATAAGGCAACAAAAATAGCATAACCAGCAAGAACTGATAAGTATCGTGTGACATTGTTACACCATTAATTACATAACCAGCAGCCAGCATTTCTAACCAAGCTAAACATAAATATAATTAATTGCAAAGGGGCAAACAGAGGCTTATTATGGAGTTACAGAAATAAGATAGAGTAAGACATGTGCAAGTAGCAAAATCTGAAAGGTAACAAAAGGTATCAAACAAGAAAGACATTCTGTTGAACTATTTTGGATTTCCTATACACCTAGGCAAGATGTTTAGTGAAGCTAGCCAATGAGACCATATTCTCATTTTGGGAAGATCCATTTGTTTTTCTAGCCATTCCCACTGTGGCACTGTGAGACACAAATTCCCAACACCAGAACAGTTTTAATGCAGAAATGCCTGATAAAGTGTGAACTTCTTCATGAAGAAGCACAGCATCAAAAAGCATCAAACTGAATGGAAAAGAAGCAAACAAAGAGAGTTAAGAAATCACTTACTCTGGACTGAAAAACATTCATCTTTATTTGTGCCTCCAAAGGATCCAGCATAAAGGAAAAAAACACACTCTATTGCCTGACAGGTATTACAGTCCATGATCAGGCTGTGACAGATCCAGATTCAAAGTGCTGCTTTGTCTCAATCAGACTAGAGATGGCCTGGATTCTCTTAAATATCCCAAGCCAATAAACTACTCAATAGACTATGAAAACACAGATTTTGTATCTCTCTCAAAGCGGTTGACAAAGTTAAAAAAAAAACAAAAACAGAAGCAAGCAAAAAAAAAAACAAACCTCCATCAAAACTTTTTACTTAAACAAAAAGGTTTATAGAAAATGTTCATGCGATTGCTAATTTGTTATTTAAAGTTACATACTTAAATTATGTAAAAAATGTAACTGATTCATAGCGATTACTTAGTGCAAAAGGATAGAAGAAGATTCAGGCTACTTACAATCTGAGTATTCCTAAACTGATGCTTTTCTCATCCAAAGCCTGTGCAGTATATTTAGTGTGCTTGATACTTTGTGATATTCTATGTTTTATACTGAGAGATAATTAGGTAGAAAGTTTATTCTGATATTTTTTCAAATTTAGAAGTAGTTAGACTTGAACCATCTCTCATGACAACTGCATAAATTAACTGCGACAAGACCTTTCTCTTCCTCTACATATACAATAAATTTCCAATTAGTCCAAAAGAGAATCAGTATTGAAAAATACTAAAGTGAGAATTAGTACCAAAAGTGGAAAAAGCTTTCTTATAAAGGATGAAACTATACAAGATGTGGGGGGGAAAAGCTTCTCTTTTTTCCTTTGCTATGAACTAAATTTTATGACCTGGCCTAAACCAGCTGAGCAGTAGGACTTCACAAAACACATGAAGCAGATTGTCAAACCACCTCTCACTTCAGTGAGAGAAATTGGCCTGAATCCCAGCACAAGGATAACTAAGGCAGTGAAGCTGCATCCATCTACAAGGCTAACTTATGACTTTAGACTTATTAACCTACATTAAACAGACTGGAACACCAAGGAGTTGGTTTTCTCCTATGAATTTTGCAAGGACAAGGCACTTTGGGGACCTTTTTTAGAGTATATTTTTCCAAGGATAAAACATCACACAGTGAACGTTTCAAGCCACTGGGGCTGCCAACATCCATGCTCATCTCATCAGGTATAGTTTGGAGAGAAACCAATAAGCAGACATTGGTGAAGAAAACCCTTGTGCGCTTCAATGAATATTCATTACATCCTCTAATTTATTATCATGTTTACAGCCAAAACTGCAGAGCAAATTACATTCTACATAAGGTCCTGAGGGGGTTTTCATTTCCACAGCTTGGACTGGCACCAAAATAAAGCACATTAGAGAGAAATTGCAAAGAGAGCCATTAATATTTAATGGACTACTAACAGCAGTGCTCCTTACGACAAAGTCACAGGGCAGAGGAGGGAAGGATCATTCAGAACTTTGCTCCACAAAACTCTTCTCATTAAGCAAACTGAATTCAAACAGACGGCTTTCTAAACAAAAGCAAACAAACAAAACACAAGAAATTGCCTCCACCCCAAATAACAAAAAAACTAAAACCCCCCCATACAAAAAATGAAAGAACAACCACTCAATATTAAGTGGAAATAAACAGCAAAAATTGGACCAAAGAGGTAACAGCACAAAGGAGAAATAAGCTTATTACAGGAGCAGAGCAAAATTTGAAATGCACAGAGAGGAAGCATCATAAGGAGAAAACCCAAAATCATCAGTGGCTGGGAAATGTAAAGAAGTCATAAACTTGACAACGCTGAAATTTCCATTTCCTAGCACAGAAAAAGCTTCAAGTTGCCCATCCAAGAGAATGGAATTAAAACACAGGGAAAAACAAGTGTCCAGCAGCCAGTAGAACTTTTACAGCACTAGCACAGATGGTATAAACTTGTAACATCTCTCTGGTGATTCAAACAGGATGGCTGCAGCAGCACAGTCACTGCAGATGGCATGACAGATAAGGATATTCACACTGGTCTAGATTCATTTTCAAAACTGAAAGTAGACAGAGTAAGGTCACTTAATCCAGCTGTTTGTTCTCTTATGCTCCTCGAAGCCAATGAGGAAATCCCAACTACTGCTCCTCTAACACCAGGTAAAGCAATAGTCATGTGAATACAGCTTTTCTTTCTGATTCCAACTACAACTCTAAAGTAGCCTCAGAACACTGATCAATGACTACTGTTCATCACCTACTGGACAACCACCCTTTCCACAGAAAAAATCTTTGGTTTTGTCCCTATTCCATTACTCCTGCACTGGGTATTTTAAAAACCTTGATCCTTCTGACTGCCTGACTCTGCAAAAAACAGACTCAGGCATGTTTTTTTCATTACCTGCTTAATTCAATCTTCCAATTATTCTATTCAAATTTCTTTTGAGATATCATTACCAGTTTTCATCAACAGTTCTTTATCTCTTTCCATCTACTTTTTACCTTTCTGTGGAAAGAATGAGACTGGGAACAGCACAAAACATTCTAAATTGAGTCAATCTGAATAGCAACTGAGTGAAAATATCTTCTAGGCACAGATCAGAATTCACATCATGTTTCTTAGATGTTTAATATTTTCTCCAGGATGCAGTTTTCCAGACTATATTTGGTTTAGGTACCAACTGCTACAGCTGCCAGGGAAACTAACAAAGCTACAAAATAAAGACACAGAGGTCAACACCAATTAAGCAATCTCAGTCCTTGTCTTTTTTGTCATACCTTTTTCTGATCACACAATAAAACAATAACTTGTATGGAAGAGCATTAACTATGAGGGCATTTGTTACATTAACCTTTTCATTGCAGGTTCCAAAGCATGATTATCCTATTTTGTGCTTGAAGTGTTCTTCCAGAAGGTATATAATCTCATAAATACATTTAAATTCTGATTTATGTTGGGTAAAAATAACAGAATAAATCTCAAAACACTGTTGAAGGTTTTTGGTCACATTACAGAAGTGTGTTTTCTTCTTGAAGATAATTGCTCTTAAAAGAAAACAATATAAATAGCAAGACAAAGGTTGTAAAATCACTTGAAGTAATTCAGTTTTAGATTTACAAAAAGCACCAAGTGGAGTCAGGAGTAAAAGTCCTCTCAGCTTTCATCACTGACGTACTAACAGGGACAACTTCACCAGGTCCCCAAAATTCTGGCTTTCAATTTTTACATTTCAGTGATCTTGCATTGAATCCTACCCTTTATTATCAGTTTTGGGGCTATAAGGGCCTTTTACTGAGGCTACTTTTATAGCAATTTCTCAGTTGAACTTCTCCTTTTTCACTCAAGCCCCAAAAGTCAGACTGTTTCTCTGGCCAGAGGAACTAATAGAGACTAGAGTCTAAAGAGCTACAAACTCAAGCAGCAACAAGAAAAAACGAAAAAACCTGGTTTAAAATACAAAGAAAGATGTTTTTCTTCAGAAGATCTGAGGGTAAATGAGCAATTTTGCCAAGAAGGATTGCTTTAGCATTAAGAGACAAGAGGTGACAGACAAAAGTAGTTCATCCCTAGGCAGAGGAGATTAAACTCCCCAGGTTCCCTGGGGTTTGTAGACAACAGGCAGCGGAGCTGCTTCCAAGTTTCTGTTGCTGAGTCAAAAAACTTCCTTGCTCCACAGAATTTAAAAGCCAATTAAAAGATTCAAGAGACTCAAACCTGCAACTTCCCTTAATCGTGAGCTAGAGAACAGGTGCGTACCTGAGATATTCTCCTGGAAAAAAACAGGTGGCAGCAGACAGACAGCAGCCAGCATGGGAATCCACATTCAGCTTGTGCTTCCCATGCCCAGCCAAAAAATATGAATAACACAGAAAAATGAGAAAATTCAAGGCAGTGGATTAGACCATCTTCAACCTTGTAATTAGCTTTCCTTCTGAATAATAATTTTTTGGAAGGGGAAAGAGGTAGTGAACAAGTACACCCAGCTCCTCAGACAGCCTCGTATAAATGAGATGCAAGCAACTAAATCTTGGGGAATGATCTTTACATAAATGAAAAGTTTTGATGAAGATAAGCTGGTCTCAGTAGAAGAGGTATCAGACGTTATTGGATCTGATTAGAACTGATTTTTAGAGCAAGTTATGAGGAAATTATGATGACTTCTAGAAATAAACTGGTTTCCCATTAAAATACTAGCATGTCAAATTATCAGATAATAGATCGGGGTAAGTTAATATATAGAAATATAACCCTTCAGAGTGACAATCTCATTTGCTGTTCACTTTAGATCTAGCAAGGCATGTTTGTGTATAAGGCATTGTACTTGGATGAACTACAAATTCTCTCTTGGGAGAGCTACACAAATCTAGGTCAAGGTTAAAAGTTGGAAAAGTATTTGAAAACAGATACAGAAGAGAGGTCATTTCTAGCTCCACATTTCACTGTGATTGAAAACAATCTGATGTAGCCTGACTGTTGATACACTGAGTAGAATTTGATATTGAATCACAGATAGCTGTATAGGGAAGGCTCACAGTGTTCAACCCCAGCTGAGTACGTGTGGAGGACAAACTGTGATTAATGGCCAAAGTCAAAGCTGACAACAGCTATTACAGCGTGGATTACACAGCAACCTAATATTGCCAGACATCACCCTCAATCAAGCCTCTCTCCTGAACAAAGTCATCAACACTAATCCCATTGCCATGCTTTTATATCAGTAGACTCATAAGCTTTCCATTCCCCCATACCATTTAATGGTCCAAAGATGATGGCTCCTGGCCACTTGGAGCACCAAAAGTTCAGACTTGACTGAACATTGCTAAAGGTTCTAAAGATTCATTCTCCTGGAAAAATCTTAGCTAACAATATATCCCTCAACACCTACAGCTGAGAAACCATGCACATATCAGCAATGGATGCCCTGAGCTAGCACATCCTTGTGCATCAATGTGACAACTGCATTATAAACACTATTTTTTATATCACATATGCTTAGGCAAGCAAAATGATTACAGACCACAGCCACATCACTCAATTGGCTAAATCTAAAGGAGAATTAATGCAAACAGGCTTTGGCAAAGAGATTTTATTCTGAACTCCCAAATGGAAGTTTTATTATTTTGTCTGGTCATATGCCAAAACATGACACAAAATATACGTAAAACACATGGAAAATGTTCTGTAGCTAATATTGCTTAATGAGAGCTTGAATCAAGTGTACCCAGTTTCAAAATGCAAAACATCTATAGCTCACAGAGTTGTTTTGTTGATTTTTTTTCTCTTTTGATTTGTTTTTAAACATAAGATTACCATTTGAATTATATTTAAGCCCACTACAGAAGCAGCATTTACTAAGATCAAAACATTTTCCTTGTTTTTTTTCAATTGTCTAGGCCACAATTAGGAGTAAATAGACTTAGAACCTGGAATTCTTTAATTTTTATTCCAACTTTTCAAATTTGTTTGAAAATTAAATTTAGAAGGATTTTTGTGTTGTATTTTAGAAAGGAAAGGGAGCAGGTTAATATCAAACAGTTGATAGGTGTCATACATTTATGCTCATATCTTTACAAAACCAATTGCAAGACACCAGTTGGCCTGCATATAAAGATCAACTTAGAGTAATTTAACTTTATTAGTTTATACAACTAAATTTTCTGACATACTTTAGCTAATCCATTTAAGGAAATATCTACTGCCATAAATATGATACATCATACTCTAAAATCAGCTGTGTAAAAGATGTAAATAGTATAAATTATTTGAGAGAAGTAATCTTTTCCTTTCCTTGACTCTATGGGAATAGAAGAGATAGAACTACAGTTTAGGCCAGATGCTAAATGCTGTACTAGACATATTAAATGGCACAAATCCCACCCTGCACAGTAATGCTTTCAGTACTGGTAGTCAGCTTCAGTCTTCAGACCCTCTGCACCACAACCACCATGTGATAGATGTGTAATTTGTCCGTAGGGTTCAAGTAGTTCAGTCACATAAGCAAGGTACAGTGCGTTGTAAATGAACCTAAGTGAACTAAACAGCTTAACTGAAATTTACTTCAAAGATTTATCCCTAACTATGTTAAGGAAAAGAGTGAGAGGCATTAACACATTCTCTGCTATAAGTACATTAGAAAAACCCTTGTGATGCAGTACCAGCTGTGCTGAACATGCACTTAAATCAGTTCTTTACAGTGTAGTTACTCCATAACATCATCACCAGGCACAAGAACTTCTTTGTCACAGCAATTTATCCATTTCCAGCAGATCCCTCCTTCCCAAGACAGCAAAGCCCAGAGCCCAAACTGCTGCCAAGTGCACAAGCACCTGCCTCAGCTGGGCTCTCCAAGGCAGGCTCAGCCCTCGTTCAGGCTGAGCATCACTTTGCCAAATGGATCCTGACATGTTGCCAGAGGGGAGGCCTCCTACATGCTCGCTTACATGCCATCTCTTCTCCCACATCTGCAAAACCTGCAGCTAGCCAAATGTCTCCAGCTGCTCCTACCTTTACTCCTCTCACCAGCACTAGAGCACCTAGAGGGCACCAGCTATGTCTGAACACATTTAATCAGAGCAAATGCAGTTCAAGTTGCTGCAAACAGAAAGGCATTCAAAAGTCATTGACTTCCAACAGTAATTGGATCATCATTATCAAACAGGAAACAAGCTATGGGTAGCAGATTCCTGCAACTCCTATTGCCATGCTACCTCCTCTCCTAGGAGGAAAAATCCTTGGGACTTTCATACCACCCCTACCACTATTTTTAGCACCTACAAGAGCTGGATATGCTTAAAACCCTAATAAAGGCTAGATATCCTTCTAACACAAACCTACCAGTATGCTGTAAGCAATCCAAAATTAGGTTCCTCTTGTTAGTTTCCCTTAATTTATTACAAGGCAGCTTCTGCTGTTTGAGACCCTTACAGTTCAGGGTTTTCTAGCCATTCACTATGCTTCCCAGAACAGTTTCCATAAGCACTCCCATATTCACACCAACAGTACAACACAGGAAAAAAGTTGAATACACTGTTCCTCAGATGAAGAGGAGTGAGTGCAGTAAAGAGCTGCTACTGCAATTCATGATATTGATCATGTTTACAGTTTTAAATCCTTAAAGTTTTAACGGTGAATGGCAGGACACAGTGGTGTTTTGTACTGCAAGCATTTAGTTTATTCAGATGATGAGGAATGTTGACCCACTCTCACTCCCCATGTCACAAGACAGTGAGTTTGCTGCTGACATGTGGCTAGGATGGAGATTACCACAGCAGCACTCCAGTTGTTTTCACTGCCTTCAGCACTCCAGAAATCAACTCCTACAAATTTACATTGATTAGGCCAAAAGACTTGCTTGGACAGACTTTCTTCAGCTGTCAAGCATGGATGAGTATAAATATTTATGAGGGCAGAAAAGCATATCAAAACCTAGTGGAGCTGTGAGACAAGCTTAAACAATGCTATTTACAACCCATTAACATAGGTTGTGCTGTCTTTCTCAACTCAGTAGGTATAAAAAGCTTCAGGAGCTGGTATAATTTCACTGGGATGCATCAAAAGCATCAGAGAAAGTTAATATTCTTACATAAGCATGCACATCCTTACTGGAAGGTTTAAAATATGTGCAAGTAGAGACATTGCCCCAAGGCATTTCATTTTCAGTAGAGTTGAAAATGGTGCTGCAACTATACTTATGTTCTTTATATAAAGATCTACCAGCTGGTGTTGAAAGTTATACAAAAGCTGTAGGTAACAAGAACTGTGTTTGAGGAGATTTTTGTTACTTTATGGTGTCCTCAATACCTTGCTAAGGAATACACGGTGAGCATCCTGGTTTTCCTCTGGAAATTCCCCAGACTTAGCAAAATATTTAAACAGGAACATAAACAGGTTTCACCCATGCTCTAAATATGAACCATTTCAAAAAGCAAGTCTGAATATATTTAGGGCACAAGTATTGAAGTTTCCAAGTAAATATTTTTAAAATCATGCATAGAAAATTTAAGGTAAAAGGATCAAGTCATTCAAGATTTTAATTTGACCATACACTATCTAAATTAAAAGGGAATATCAGAGATGATAAAGAGGCCTTTGTAGTAATTCCAAGGAGCAAGCAAACAGATTCAGATCAAATTAATTTTTTCTCAATATGAGATGAAATCTAGTTAAACCTTTAAAAATTTTAAGATCATCCTGTGTTTCTAAGGGTTTAAAAACATCAGGCTGTTTCATATAAAAAAGAGCACTCATGTATGTTTGAGATCACTGGACCAACATCTTCACAACAGTCTTAAGTATATTTGCTTTCCAGTTTAAAAAATAGAGCAAACATGATAAAATAATGTGCTGCTGTTGAACAACCCTTTTAATACAGAAAAGTTTTGGCTGGTTTTGTAAATAGTAAATACTTTAAAACAACAAAACTTTTCACATCATCCTATTTCAGTGTTCCCTCACTCTCACCAGTATAATAAATTTTGGTATCACAATAACACCACATTGTTCAACCCTGAAGAATTTTGGGAAAGAGGCCCTGCATGAAAAATACTTTACACAGTATGTTACACTAACTTCACCAGCTCTGGCTTAGCTTGCAAAAATTTATGGAAAAGAGAATACAGCACTGTGGCTGCTGAAGTCAAAATATTCTTTAAAAAAAATATATATTATTCCATTTGATTTCCTCACCCTAAATGTTTTTGATCTCCAGCAGTCTCATTTCTATAGGATTACTACAGAGATGCAGAGTGGCTGCTTCCTTAACCTTCCTAGCTCAGCTGGTTTCATGACTTTTTTGGATGCTGATACCCTGACAAAATACAACAACCACCAGAGATTATCCACCTGAAAATTATAAGTAAACTCAGCTCCCATTTTCATTCAAAACCCAGCTCTTATTTTCACTCAAATATTAGAAGCAGATGGGCTTGGGGGATTATTCTCCCCATTGACCAAAGCATTAGAAAGGATACCAGAAAAAAAATGCTATCTCAAAATCACCTAAGTAAGGTAGGCTGATATTAAAGTTCTCTGCTATGGTTTAACAGCACTGTATCAACATTAAAAATATTCAAAACACATATTTGGAGTGGGAAATCAATTGCCAGGTTTTTCTCTAAAAGTTGTAGCCACATATCAAATTAAGAAGGAAGTAGTCAATTAAAATTGCACAAAAGAGACACAAAAATAACAGAGAAAGAGTTGTGGGACAAAAAGAACCTCAAATGGAAATTCAGCAATGAGGAGTTAATAGTAAAAATAAAATAGAAACAAAAATCAGATCTTTGCCACTTAAAAAAAAAAGTATATCCAAAGTATTACACAGCTTTGAGAAAAACACCTTCCATCAACACATTACAAAAACAGATGTATAGTCATCATTAGGTCAAGCACTCGAGTCAGACAGAGACACTATCAAGATTTTCTGTTCAGATCTAACTCACCCCTAGTGATCATTGTGGTTTTTGCTACAGGAGTCAGTAACCTACGGCTTTTGTGCCAGAAGCTATGGGTGTGCTGGCAAATAGTTCTGCCAAGTAGGAGCTACAGCCCAGCAGGAACAACTCAGCACTCAAATGGTTCATGTGCCAACAATGCACTTCTGACTGTCCCCAGTCTGAGCTGAGCAGCCGAGCACAAATTCAGTGCTGGAACACTGGAGATGACCTTGCCTCAAACAGGCTCATCTAAAAGTCAGGTTTTGTGCTCCATGACCAATTTATGAGATAAGCCAAAGCAAGGCAAGCTCAAACACTGGGGCACCAATACCAAAATCAAAATCCTGATGTAAATCTGCTCACCAGTGTAAAACTATCCCTTGCAGAAAACATGAGTGCAGCTTCTGACTGACATCCGGCCAGTTTATGTAGGGCTAGAAGTGAGAGCATCACAAAATGGACGCTTTCCAGAGCAAACAGCTTCCATATGCAAGTTACTGGCAGTATCTCAGATTTCTCATCCACTGGAATATCAAATTATACAGGTATGGTCTGCTTCAGGAATAAATTACTAAATAAATCTGACTTAGCAGTGCTAATAGATGTAGTGACCACCTCCACTGTGCAACTCCCTTTAAAAGCTTAGTTTTCACTGTCCTAGCCCCCCCCTCCGGCAAAAAAAAGTCTCATCAAATCAACAATATGACCAGGAAACATTTATTATGTAAATATTTTTTCACCATAAAGCTACATCCAAATTTTCTATTCTGGACTTATCAATTACAGACCTTAAACTCCATTATTCCATTCTCCAGAAGACATCTGTACTACTCAGTGCACACAGTCCTATGGGTCATCAGTGGATGTCACAGATTACACTCAAATTTTTCATTGGTCACATCTCTCAGAAGATGAAATTTTACATTTATACAGTGCTGACCTTCAGAGTTACTACAGCCACCAACACCACCTCTGATTTTATAGCCACAAAGCCTCTTCCTCTCCCCTTCCTCATACTTCCTCCGCTGCTTCTTATTTTTTACCATTCAGAAGGCAGTATCTATCCATATGCCTCAAGGCTGTTGAAATTCAAAATATAATGGAAGAGGATCAATGACAGGCTATTCAAAATCCTCCAAAAAGAAGGGAGAATATTCTTAACATTTCTGTTACTGTGTTCAAGGAGTCAAATGAAAAGTTATCTAGGTCAAAGAAAAATATTATATTGAAGAGACAAAAAAAAAGCTGAAGAAGTATATGAGCAATAACTTAGGTAACTGAATCTGAATTTGTTTTCTCTGATTGCCTAGAACCTGATGTTATTTACGGAAACCAGGAACAAAGCAGTTGCAATGAAATGACTACAATAATGCCTGGCAATAATGATATTAAATCCATGTTGTTCTAATTATTCGCAGTATGTAATTTGGTTCTGTCCTCAGTCTTGCTGTCTAAAAGCAGCTGGGCTTCCCTCCTTCCAGCAGAGCAGAGCATGAAGACAGAAGTCCCCTTTCATTTCTCTTTGTCATTCACTAGGTCACTGAACAGGAGGATACCTTTGGGCACAATGAGAGAAGTCACAAGGCACTTACTTTTCCTCTCTGAGCCCAAAACCTATTTTATGCATTACCTACAGCATTGTGCCACAATTAGCACTCAACAACAGACAGGAAAAGCTCAGAAGAAAACAAGACAGCTTACTAGTCAATGGAGAAGACTGAAGTCACCAAGGCAAGCAAACTGACATGTTAAGGTTTTAACAAAATATTCTGCGACAGAGCACTCTTACAGATTCAAACAATACACAACAAAGCCCTTACAGAATGTCAGAATGCCCGTCTTTAATAACTCCCAAGTTCTGGGCAAAGCTTCGCATCCCAGAAACATAAATGGTTATACACTTTGTAGTTAGATTTCTTATACATAATATGTTATATTTCCATCAATACTCGAGTTTTTCTTCAGTTTGCATTTATTTGTATATCTATGCAGCCATTTTAATTTAAGAAAATCTATTAACTAGTACCTTTGATTTCTCTTGCCATCTATATTCAATAAATACCAGTGGTGACCAACTGAATGACTAAAAAGTAGACATGCAGACAGGGGAAGGAAGGTTGTGTACTTACCCCAGGAAACAACATTTAAAAAAAAACACAATAAATTCTCTTTTAACAAGTTCATTGAAACAAAGTTGCAGCACATTTTTGTAAGGTCTAAGTGGCAGAAAAGGTCCAAGTAACCATGAGGAGAAAACAGCAATGGATTCCATGTTCCATTTTCCTCATAAGGCAAGAAAACACGAGGCAGGGTCAGAGGAGACATGGACCCAAAATCCACACAAAAGAAACAAATGTTTGAGGAATTGTAATGAAACCAGGAATAGAACTCAGAAAAGGATACATGAAGGAGAAAAAAAAAAAAAAAATCAGTGGAGGTGATAAAAAAAACTTCCAATGGAAATGGCTACTGTTGGCTCAAAAATCAATTTTGTACTTAGCATGTTCTTGATGCTGCAAGAAATATGACTTTGACAAAAAACCCTCTATAGGACTCCAATTAGCTATATTATAAATAAAAAGCTATTTCATAAGAATAGGAAGGAAGGCTACAGGTCCATAAAGAGAGCTCCTTACTTCAACATATGGTGACATATTACAGCATAAATTACCTCCCCCCTATTCTCTAAGTAGGCTTCATTCATTTTTACATTACAACTTCTCTCTAAAAATGTACACAACACTTTCCAATGCATACATTAGTTTGTATTGCTTGCCCTCTTCACAAAAAAAAACCAACAAAAACACTATAGAAACTTCAAAAATAGAAGGAATTAGAGGTCCTGAACTGAGCACCTCTATCTGAACTTGCATGTTTTCTGACTTCCAGTAATTTATTTCTGAAGCTAGCTCCTTTATTAATACAAATATTTGATATGAAATGCATTTTTATGAGCTTCAGTATATATTCCCCACACCTGCCACCAATAAATCCATGGTTTATCACATAACTCTACAATTTTACTTGGTTCTGACAGAAGAATATTGGGGCTGAATACTCTCCCTAAAGTAGAATGTGTTAAGGAGCAGATCTTCAATATTTTAGGCATTATCATGAGCAAGTAAATACAGAATATGAAGGATGTATACAGTCTTTCATGCTGCCCAATCTAACAGTTTGTTCAAGATTATAGCACAGTAAGGATTATTTCTATTTCACTTTGATACAATTATTTAACTGGCTTGAGCAGTTAAATAATTGCCTTCAGCTTCCAGGCAGAGACCCACACAGGTGCTTAACTTCTTAGGCACTTTTTAAAAAGGAGTCAGCTTTTAATTCCTATAAAGCAGTGATAGCATTTCAAGAGACAAAATAGTAAATGTATCCTCCTCCTGTAAGCATGATATGTTTAGTAAGTAATTGCATCTCCCTGCTGACTACCTGTGAACCTTTCTTGCAAACTAACTTCAAGCATTACTCTAAAAAAAAATATCTAGCAATCAAGGCCATAAATCAATTTGGTAGCCTACAGATCCAGTCCCATCCATTGTTTTGTACATTGATCAGTTTCAGATCAGAGATGTTGCTTTAGGAAAAGTATTGCAGACGAGGTGTCTTAGCAGCACACAAAAACATCTATCAAACCTCACACCATTAAGTTTAAATTTCTAGTACCTGAGCTTTATAAGCCTAATGTTTTAATCAAACAAATTGAACAAGACTTGGAAGGATTACTGATGTCACTTCTCAGGCTGAATCTGTCTTTCCCAAACAGCAACTGGAGCAGAAGTTGCCTGTGAGGGAGGTACCATTTAAGCATCCAGCACTAATATCTCTGGATATCATCTATAACAGCACTTTGTACTCATGGGAAATTTCAACTTCAGATGGCTATTAGAAATACAACACAGCAGAAAGGAAGCAACCCAGAAGGTTCCCAGAGGATGCAGAAGACAGCTTCCTAACACAACTGATAAACGAGCCTACCAGGGGAGGTGCCATGCTAGACCTGTTAAAGGACACTGGTTGACAGAATCCCTTGGGAGTCAGTCCTGAAGGGCAAAAGAGCCCAGGAAAGCTGGATGTGCTTAAAAAAAGAATCATTTAATGTTCAGGAGCAGGCTGTAGCTAGGTGTAAGAAAGACAAGTTATCGGGGAAGAGGACCAGCTTGGTTAAAAAGAGAATTTAAGACTAGAGACTAGGGAAACAAAAGAATCCATTACCTCTAGAAGGAAGGTCAGGTAGCTTGGTAGGAGTAGAAGGATGTCATAAGATCACTTCAAATTGCAGGTTCTGCAAAGTGTCACCCATATCAGGTAGGTGCAGACAGCTCCCATTACATGCAACCTCACTGTATCCCAAATTAAAGAGTGTAATTGGGGTCTCTTAACTCTGAATGGGCAGGAAAGCTACTTCTTAGAGCCTGTTGGGTGTGTATCATCATCCTGACACAAACATTGCAAATAGATTCCACTAAGAATTTTTCTGGCTACAGTCAAGGAGCAATTCTAATTTCATCCTATTCCTATGGATATACTTATACTTTTCTTTCAGGTAAGATACCAGGGTAATGCAAGGTAGCAGAACAAGCCCACAAGAGTTCTGACTTGATAATGGCTATTCCCTAATATGAATCTGCCAACTAAGTGATCATGAACATAGCTAAAGAGATTCACGCTGGTTTTCATCAAAGTTGATGCTTTCAATAAAGCATGCCAGATAAATGGTTGTCCTGCAAGTTAAAAATTATTACTTTAGAGATCATCTCACCATTGGGTTCAGAGTTAAACCAATTATGATTTAGAAAAAGCACCTACAAAGAACATGCCATTGCATATGTGCCAGTGAATCTGGTGTCCCAGTTCCAAGAAAGTTAAAGAAACATTTTTCAAAAACTCCAATAACTACTGTCCTCTGTGATCATTGCTTCTGAAGCTCTAACAATGCCGTCATATAAGTAATTTATGGACTGTAAACATAAATAATTTATTAAGCATAAATACTATTTGCCTTCACCTGTGTTAATCTCTATGCTAATTTTTATTCATAAAATCATACACAGAATATATGCATCTGCAACTACAATAAGCAAAAAATATTCTAAAGTCTCAAGTGACTGAACATGTCACTTTATTTTCACAATGATTAACACACATTGTTTGCTCACTGACCAACATGGCAAGTAGGTTTCAGAACATCATCTAATTGTGAGTCCAGAGAAAAGATCTAAATATAGGTAAAATGATGTCAAAATTTGATAGGATTTACAGGCAGTTCTCTTTATAAATCATTCAGTGGAAGAGTATGTTTTCTATCCTATTTAGGTCCTACAACAAAAAAATTAGGATAATCATGCACCTGTGGACAAATGCTTTTATGAATGACAAGTTATATAGATAACTTCACCAAGACTTTTAAAGTGTAAAAGTACAAGGAATTACCATCTTCATGACAAAACCAAAAATAAATAAAATTTCATGACAGCTAACTGGGGCAGGGGAACAACAATGAAACGATTAGCACCCAAATATACACTGGAAAGTTTCAGTAATTACTTTTCTCTAGCTATTGCCCATGATGTTGAAGTCTGAGAAGGGATATTCTGTTATCACACATTCAGCAGGACAATTAATTGGAAACACTAATTTGCTAGAGCACAACAGTTAACACTGAGTGTTATTTTGAACATCTCTAATTGTGCTAAACACCATCATAAATACTTCAGTCAGCTAAAATATATTTTTACAATTAGCATGTGTCATATGTTATATTGTGTTCATAACCAGAAATATTTTAATGTAGGCTTATGAACTATTGAGTTATGCAAATGTGCACCAATAATAAACAGCAAAGCTTGCTTGCTTTTCTAGTGCTTTTTGCATTTTAAAGCTGTATTTTTCTAAGCATGTTATTAGGGAGCTATACAGAATTTCTGGTTCCATCTTATTCCATCAGACCTCTTTTAGTATTCTGATATATTATGTTCTCTCTGAATTTCCCTGTCCTGCCCAGATGCAAATAAATAAAGTTGAAAGTACCTTCTAAATAGTCACAAGTAATAAAAAACTGACAATTATTGCAGAAAAATTAATATAACAGGAAATAATTAAAAATGTTACAGGAACCCTGCAGTGAATTCCTTTCTCTCTATGGCAGTTTTGTTTTGCACTACACCTTTGTGTTTTTTCCCAGCTTAGGATTTTTCTTTGGTTGGAGTGTATGTGTGAGCACTATTTCAATAGCACTGAAGTACAGACTGGTAAAATTCATGTATAAAAGCACCAAAAATATACTGCCATTCTTCATCACAGGTGCATTATTCAACCAAAAAATATACAGCACCCATGAGTATCAAGAAGCAACACCTGAAAACAAATTGTTATTTGCCCTTATAAGTGTTGACATACAAATATCAACACATTCTAAATAAAATTTTAGCTTTGCAAGATATTTCAGAATAATCTAACTATTAGCATATCCCTACCAAGATTATCACATCTTTGCAATAGTTCTTTGGGAAAGGAATACTCTCCCATGAGCTGAGAAAAAGAATTGGTGGAATAGGGAGAATCACAGTTATCAGTTATTCTAATGAAAGCAGCAGTCTTCTGGAAAATGTAATCCATTCTAATGACTTTTTCTAAAACTGTCTAGTGCTTTTTCTCTACGTAATTTGTGCCAAGGAAAAACCAAGGAAGATGAAAACCTGTTCCTACCTAAAGATCTACTATCCTATTTAACAGTCTTAACAGAGAAGTCTATAATATTATTTCTTTCTGTCCCAGGACTGAACTAGTTAAATCAGCCCCAGAGAGCTTTTCCAAGATACCTGTAGATATACCAGGTGAATTCAGAGGCTTGAGCTACTATTGCTTTTGCAGATCAGGTTCTGCAAAACGAGAAAAGCGTTCAACACTCAGAGTTTTCAACATTTGCAGAACAACTTAACTTTTTTTTTCAAATGAAAGGAGGGGAAAAAAAATCCCAAAGACAAATGAGAATATTTTATCTAAAAAATCGCAAGGATACAAGAGCATGCAAGCATGTATAACAGCCACAGCGCCCATAAGTGAAACAAACCCTGCCACTGGCAAAACAAAAAACTAACAAAGCCTGCAACGCATAAAAATCCCCCCTATATTCACTCTCTGGCTGAAGGCTTACTGCTAACATTGGAAAGAAAATAAGTGTTCTCACACTTCATATTCAAGAAAGTGTTAACAGATTTATACTGCTGACAAAGTCCATTTTCAGTCATCTCAACATCTATAATACACACAGGTAAAACTCAGTTATTCTGCACCCTGAAGACCACAGTCCCTAGAAAACAGCCAGTACACACTCCAGTTGTGCACTAAACTCATTATAGAGAATAATGGAGCACATTATTTCTTAAATTCTGTTGCCTCAGGCCACTCATATCATAAACCATAGGAATTGTGTCACCAATGCCTGAAACAGTAATGAAGTCATAATTTATGCATATTTTAAGACATAGGAGCCCCTCTTTTCACTTTACAATTTTTAAAAGAGCCCTGCAGTTCTAATATACCCTATTATGTTCAGTAGTTCTGTAGTTTCTTCAGTATTTTATGTGCAAGGCCATCCCTTTTTAGGTCATGGCACAACAGTTAAAGAGATATAGATGAGGCAAATGATACTAGACAAAAATTGTATGTGTAATGTAAGCAATCATCACCATAACCACTGATGTCTCAGATGTGGCCTCACCTGATCCAAGAGCAACAAAGACTTTAGATTAAAGCACAGGTAGGCTGCATATCTGAAGGTGCCTTCCTTAGAGAAAAGTATCTTCCTACATGAGATGGTCAGCACCTGGCACACATTTAGAGGCACAGAAATTGGTATGGCACAGCTTTTTTATAGCCCTATACTCAAAATAATAAAAACGTTCTTAATTCTCTAGTTCCAGTTTCAAGAAAAATTGACTTAGTCTCATTTATTCTGTTTGAGAAGAGCAGTGAGAGAGAGATACAAGATATTTCTTTCCTAACTCATTTTCTTTATTTTCTTTTTATTGTTCTCAGGAAAAGGTTCAGAGAGACAACATGAGTTTCTCAAACTATTTATGCATCAAGAGCAAATAAAACTAATTTTTCCACAAGTGCTGCTTGAAAAGACTATTTTTTCCACTTTCCTCATTAAATAAACACGTTATCCATACTTGTCCAAAAGCAGAAATCAATAAATCCAGATGACACAGTCTTTATTATTTAACTTCTCTTCATTTAGTAATAACTTAAGAACTCTTACAAGCCCAGAGTTCTTGTTATCTTTATTCTTCCCTATTTAAAATATTCATCACAGTCCCCCACAAAAGTCTTGTTGATATACTCCTGCAATCCACGGAAACTTTTCCACTAAGACCACAGAGAAATCCCATTTTATTTCTTTCTACTGTTTTCTTCCTAGCCCTGCCCCCTCTGTTCTTTCTTCTCCAAAATGAAGAAAAAGGCCAAAAAAACCCCAAAACAACAAACCAAAAAATACTTTACATATTCTCTGCTAAACAGCAACATATGTTTCTAGTATTTTCTCAACCCTTTCTTATTCAGAAACTACTGTTAAGTGTAATTTTTAATCATTTTAGCCATAGCTAAGCACTAAGCAGATATTTTCAGTAACCCAATAACAAACAACAACTGTGTGATTGAAAAGCAGAATTTAACTTAGGACCCATCAGTGGGTTTGAACACTTCAAACTGCTTTCCAGAGTTTGTTACCTTGCACTTCACTGTACTGCATTAGCTTTATAATAACTTCACAAGCTCTTTAAAAGCCACTTTGAACTTAAAAAAAAGACTCAAATGGAACAATTTCTCCATCCTTCAGATCTTTGCCAATTCAGATGCCTTTTGTCACCCTGTGTCCTTCCATCCATATTCGTCATTCAGAATATTGCAACGAAATAACAAAAGTTTGGCTTTGCTTTCTCGAGTTTTGCAAGTTCTTACTGAAAATTAAAGTCTTGGTGTTTTTTTGCTTTTTTGTTATTTTCTTTTTTTTTTAATTTTCCAATATTCAGGAGCAAGAGCAACAATTAGAAATAACTGTCAATATATCTACGTCAGCTTGTTGACCTAGGAGTATGAGTCTCCCATAGGATACAAGAGGCATCAGGTTCAAATCCTGGATGAGACCAAGTTTAAGGCCTGTCAGCCTGACTTCAGTACCAGGAAAAGTCACAGAGTAGATAATCTGAAGCACAGCTAGGGAATAAGTCCCAGACAGCATGAGATTGGGAAAGACAAATCTGATTCACTGACTTGATCTCCTATGACAATGCAACCCATTTCCCTATGAGGAAAAGGCTGTGGTAGTCTACCTGCACTTCAGTAAAGTGAAAGCCTCCCACACAACTGTCCTGGAGAAGCTGGCTTCTCCTGGTGTAGTGGTGTGTACTTTTCACTGGGTAAAAACTGGCTCGATAGCTGAGCCCAGAGCATGGTGGTGAATGACCTTAAATGCAGCTGGTGGCTGTTCCCTGGGGCTCAGTACTGGGGCCAGTCCTGCTCAATATCAATGATGTGGGCAAAGGGATTGAAGTGAACCTTCTGTCAAGTTCACAGACAACACCAAGCTGGGTGGGAGTGCTGATCTGCTGAAAGGCAGGAAGGGTCTCCAGAGGGATCTGGACAGGCCAGATTGTGGGGCCAAAGCAAGGGTATGAGGTTCAACAAGGCAGAGCATTGGGTCACAACAACTCCATGCAGCACAACAGGCTGGGGAAGAGTGGCTGGGAAACTGCCCAGAAGAAAAAGACCTGGGGGTGCTGATCCACAAGCAGCTGAACATGAGCCAGCATTTGGCCAGGTGACCAAGGCAAATGGCATCCTGGCCAACAATAATATGGCTAGTAGGACCAAGGCAGGGATTGTCCTGCTATACTCAGCACTGGTGAGGCTGCCTCTCAAGTGCTGTGCTCAGTTTTGGGCCCCTCATGATAAGGAGGACATTGAGGTGTTGGAGCACATCCAGAGAAGGGCAACAGAGGTGGTAAAGGGTCTGGAGAACAATTCCTGTGAGGAGCTATGGGTGTTTAGCCTGGAGAAAAGGAGGTTCAGGGTAAAGCTTAGCACTTCTGCAACTGCCTAAAAGGAGTGTGTAGTCAGGTGGGGCTTGCTTTCTTCCACGTAACAAGTGACAAGAGGAGAGGAAATGGCCTTGAGCTGTGCCAGGGGAGGTTCCAATGGAATATTAAGAAAAATTTATTCATTGAAAGGGTTATCAAGTACCAGAACAGGCTGGCCAAGGAAGCAGTTGAGTCACCATCCCTGGAAGCATTCAAAGAGAACATGTGGCCGAGGCACTTGATGACATCATTAAGTGGCGAACATGGTGGTGCTGGGTTAATCGTTGAACTCAATGACCTTCAAATTCTTTTCAAAACCTAACAATTCTATGACTTCAATAACATGCCTCATTATATTACGCAATTCAGAGAACATTCTGCCAGCTGCTTTTTCTTGGTTTATGGAAAACTCAATCGCAAACATTCCATTAGTTCTGATCAACATACCTTCCATATGCAAGTAATTTACTTCCTCTAATAAGCCTTTGTAGAAAACAGTGTAAAAAAATTTAATCCAAAATATAACAATCAATTCTGCTTTCATTAGTGTATTGATTCCGATAGAAACATTATAATGGCCTTGATAAAATATTTTCATAACGCAAACCATACCAGTTGATTTGGATCAGGTTCAATTAATACAATACCTTCTTTACATCCCCTAAAACTTTAGAAAAGGTGTTGGTGGTCAACAAATGCATCAGTGTTCTCTGAACAATAAAGAAATGGCTTTGTTCTTCTGTTCTACAATAGGAAACTTAAAAACTTTACTGACCTTAAGCACACAAATTCAGTTCTACACAGAAGTCACCTTTAATATTTAGAAATAGGGCAACATAGCAACAAAAAGAAAGATTAAGAGACAAAAAAAAAAACAACTCTGAAATACTTACAAAGGTAAGAACAGAACAGCCTGAAATTTTCTATAGCAACTTTAACCAATACTTCCTACAAATTTTCAGCAAACTGAAGGAAGAGGCAGCAGTCTGATAAATCAACACCTTTGTTACATCCAGTTAGGGTATATAATGTCATGAACTCACGCTATTTTGAGTTTTGTGTAGCTTTAACTTGATTGAAACTTCTGTGCACTTCAACTTTTCAATGCAATGAAACAAAATTCTGTGGAGTGAGCCAGCATCAAACCTACCTTAAGCTCACTTAGGTCTTGATTAGAAGACAGCCCTGCAAACACAAACATGTGCTCATACATACACACATTTATAGTGCTCAAGTGGGATTAAATTTACCATATACAAAAGTAAATTTCACTGTCAGTGTCAGAAGGGAAACAGCAGAATTTAATATCTTTATATTATTCTTGTGATGCCTAGAAGCAGGAAAAGAAAATTTCAATGTGTACTCTGACCTCCTGCAATTTCAGACAAAATTACATTTGAGCAGTGCTAGATAAACTTTGGTAGGCAATTCTGATTGTTGAAAAAAGGAAAACACAAAGGTACAGCCATGTCAACAAGAGGCCACTGGTGAGATTTGTAGCACAATGTTCAGGTTTGGGTCCTTATTTTGCCTAATTGAGACCAGCAGCTTTTGCCTGCTAAATTACTTTGCAGGAATCAAAACTGGAACCTACATCCCAAGCTCCCACAGCAATACCCTAATCCCACGTGGACAGGGAAAAAAGGCACAAACACATTTCATGGTTTTGCTTTTATTGTAAATTGCTGTGTCTTAGATTTTTTTGTTGGTCAGGTCTATGCAACACCAGCTTTCAGTTATACACACAAAGACTTCGATTTGATTCTTTGTTAATGTACCAACATTAATGTATGTAGGGAGGTAACACACTGCATATGGGGGCATGTACTGGAAAAAGAATGTGAAAGCTATAGTACTTTGTAAATGAAAAAAAGTGCCTTTAGGCCAACAAGCTATCCTTCAAAACGAAAAACCAGATAGTTTATGCCTGCAGAGGTACTGCAAGGCTCATATTTTAGCAGACAAAATTTCTCATAATAACATAGCTGAAGCCCAACAGGAAGCATCTATTAATCCTTTGTACACTCCAGTATTGTTTATTCAGCCAAAAAAAGTGACATAAAACATTAATGCCATTTTCTCACTCAAGGTTTTTTCACTCAAATAATTGAGGAACTCTACTGATCAGATTGAGCATTGAATGACTGGGAGAACAGCTGGCAGACATGCAGTGAATAATTTTTGCATCAAGGAAACCTTCACTGTTCAATACAATCTATGCAGAAGAACATGCTCTTTTTGAAGCATCCCACTGGGCAGGTAAGAGTGAAGGATCAGAGTCAATTAAACAAATATGCTTTCTATTGGCATCCAAAAAGTTATGTCTACTCCATCACCAGCCATAAAGGCTGAGCCAAGTGTGTATTGCTGAATACAAAAGGCCCATTTCCATCTCTGGACTGGGTCAGAGTAACACAGGTGAACAGCAACTGGAGGAAATGCACCATGATACGCTATCTTTCAAAAATCCTTGTTTCCATGTGTTGATATCCTTAGAGGTGCAAAGGTTAAAGGAGGCCACACATCCTGCTCAAAAACAAGGCAAGTCTCTATTGCCAAATTAGGGAATGATGATTTTGCTTCAGTTCTTTACATAAGTGAAGGTCTGCAAAATGCTACAGGATTCATATTAATCTCAGACATCTTGTGTTTACATCAGCCTTCCTGAATTGTAAGAAATTACTTCAGTACTGAAGCTTAAAACTAAAAAGATTGTGCAAGATGACTATTGTTAATACTACCCTTCCAAAATTTATCATTATGTCTTTCTCCAAAACACCATTAAGACTTCAGTGGCATCAGTACTGCCCCTTTTATCTGATGAATAAACATTTAGAACAAGGTTTTTCTCTGGCATGAAGTGTCATCTGCTTTCATATCTGTCGCTGTTGGGGAGGAAAGGACTGATAAAAATCTTGTCTCTTTATTTGCCTCTGTTTATTGCTTTTGGAAGTGTTTAGAAAAAGCCAACCATTCACAAATGTCTTATTTTGCTGAAGTTACAACAGCATTTTCATAAAACAAACCCCTTGGAGCTCTCTAACTTGCTTTCCAAACTCTGTAAGTGCCATGGGACCTTTCTACAAGGACACTGCTATGACACAGCCTGTAGGAAACTGTTCAGCAGTTTGAATCCAGATTTGTCTCTATCATAAGATGTGAAGGTGGTTGTGAATTTTAGAAGCAACCAAGTGAGCCATTCTTGAATACTTTCCCAATTTTCAGCCACACTGCAGTATGGTTATAGGAAGCAGTGCACTAACAGAACAACCCATAATAAAGGTAACTCTAGATTTAAAAGCAACTACTGGTTGAATGCACTCTCTGCAACACGTTAACCTGCTCACAGTTGTTCCAAGAACAACTCTGGAAACCATATACTTGAAGTGAGAAGAAATAGATGTGTTGGCTACAGCTCTGGATGACTAGAAAGCAGTTTTCTTTCCTAAGGTAATAAATTCACTTCATAGTCACTCTTGCTCTATGGAGTGTCTGGCTGTTAGAGTAGTGCCCTGTGACTGGATGGAGTTTTTAAAAATAAACACACACATATCCTGTAAGTCCTAGCAGTTTTGCTGTTTCAAAAATAATGACCCAAGTCCCCCTTTAAAACCCCATATACAAATTTCTAAAATTTAAAATCAGTTAGGTCTTCTAATCGCCATGCAACAGGAATAGAGTATTTTTCACAAAATCTATTTTACATCAATTTTACTTTCACTTATGGTTTTGGTTGTGAAAGAATTAAATATCATACTACTGTTTGTGTTTCTCAAGGGAAGCAGTCTAAGATTGTACCTAACCACTGAGAAGCAGCACTAGAAGAAAACAAGCAACCAGTCTCATTTCCTAGACATACAAATTTACTAAAACAAAGCCAAAGAAACATGTTTCAATGATTCTCAGCGATTTTTTTCTGCAAGACAAATGTCTCCACGCTATTGTTGCTCCAGTAAAACA
Source organism: Passerina amoena (assembly GCA_013401095.1). Classification (NCBI taxonomy): domain Eukaryota; kingdom Metazoa; phylum Chordata; class Aves; order Passeriformes; family Cardinalidae; genus Passerina; species Passerina amoena. The sequence goes on along the minus strand of WBNP01003239.1, from coordinate 781,787 downwards.
TGGGAGGAAAACAACAACAAAAAAATGTATAACAACTCAGACAAAATACACCAGACAGTGACAAATAGCTGATTAATTTAAATTGGACAGCTCTGGTTGTTGGCAGAAAGCTGAAAACATTTTTGTTTTTAAACACAGAACCAGTGGCAGCATGGTCTGAATACAAGTTTTAACTAACATAGGCTTCTAGGCAGTGTCAGTGAGCATTCAGGTTTGTTGCACTGCTCCCTTCCCTTGACCTCCAGTGTACTTTTTTGATGTGCAAAAGAGGATCAAACAGAGCATCGCCAAAAGGGAAATTATGGTTGCCTGAGCTCTTAACCTATTGTAAGCACCTCTCTTTCAAAGCCAAGCTATGAATACATACACTGCACTTCTGCAGCACTGATAAAAGATTCCTGGTGCATCATGAAGATGAAAAATGATTCTCAGTCAAGAGGGAAATTGCCAGAGGTGTCAGAAAACATGTTGCAGTGACGCAAACAGTGACACAGACATTACTTCCAATAATTTGACAGTGAAACCGGACATACCTGAGCTGCCTAATTCTTTACAATCTTCCTTTTTTCACAACAAGATCTGGTCATTTAAGTTCTTCAAAAGCTGTTTATCTTTCCCTAAACTCCTCCCCCCACTTTTACTCCCCTCCCCATCCCCTCCTCAAAAAAGAAGCACATAGATATTTCATTTCAGCAAGGGGATTTTCATTAATTATACTAAAAGGAGTCTGGAAAGGTCACATCAGCCTTTCAGCATGCCCTCTCCCCTAGCTAAGTACTTCTCAGCTACAATTGATTACCTTGTCTTTTAGGTTTGCATCATTCCATCAAGAGCAGCATGTGCGGCATCAATAGCACTACTGATATTGTGATGAGCCAAATCCCAACCTTATAGGGCCTCCATGCTCATGGTGATAAGATCTAATAGAGGTTGAAGCCTTTAGAGTGATACCCTGGAAAGGAAGACAGAGTACTGGGGAGACCTAGGACAATAGTGGCTATTCCCATGACTCGATGTAACATAACAGAGAGTACCCCTCAATGAGGGCTAATTTCTCTCTCACCATGTTTCTCTTATTATGTGCTTTGAATCCTTGTTGATGCAAGCTACGTTACATCCATTAAAAAAGAAAAAAACTAAGTTACTAGCATGTAATAGCCAAGAGAGTTTCTTGGAAGTATCCTGTACTCATCTGCCTTAAAAGAAAGGATTCCCACATGAAAGATATTTGCACAATGACCTGTAAAGAAAGCCTCTTATTCAAGAACAGCTAGATCTTTCAAACAGCTGTAGCTATCCCAACACATATTCTATGTGTTTTATCCCCAACTACTAGAGAGTGGTTCTTGTATAGGCTACTTGGATGTTATTATCCATGATAACAGTTCCCTACCTGGTACCACACCAAAACTTCCTCGTTGCGTTTCTGCCCAAAACAGTAGCCCATTCACCCATGACTGCTTCCCATATCAAACCTGCAGTAAACAGCTGACTTTGGGGACGAAAAAAAGGGCTCACAAGTGTCTGTATAGAGGTGACAGCCAAAGGTTCCACTCTCCCTCACTGCCAGGTTAGCAGGGGACACAGACAGATGGTCACCTTGTGCTGAGGCAGCTCAGAAAGTGCTTTTTCAAGTATGAATATAAATGGGCCTTGTCACTTTTAAAGTCTGAAATATTCCACTGGCACCAGTTCAACTGCCTCTTAGTTAAGAGATTTTTGTACAATAAATAAATTTGCAGAAGTGCTAGGTCAAAAAAAAACAAAACCAGTCAGCTTCTTCTGCCCCCCTTTCTCTCATCATTACAATGCACTCTTGGAACTTTAACTTCAGGGAAATGCAAATTCTTCAACAATGAATTATGCAAGAGGAATAATGTGTGGTATGGATATGACAGAAAAATCTTTTGCAGCACATACGGGGTGACAAGGTACAGAGACAGTGCTCTTCACTCTTCTGCAACTGAAGAGAGAATGGTTAAATTATACCTGTAGTGAGGTTTTATACACAGCCTTAAGCAACTCCACTTACAGCATCAACACTGCAGAAAGCAACACGTGACTTATGAGCCCTTGGTTACAGGATGACAGAAAGCAACCTGGATACAAATCCCACTTAAGGTTACCTTTGTCCTTTGCTACAGACCGTACCAGTCTGCTACGTCCTACTTCACACTTGGTGAAAAACGAACACTTGTACCCTGCCTGTTCAATACACAACATAAGTCACTAATTGTCACTGGAGCTGTTTGTTTTGACCAGGTTTTTTATCACTGGCACACAACAGATTGCAAAACTGTTCTTTGCTCTGCATAGTGTAAAGTCACAAGCAAGGGGCAAGAGATTGTGGGTATTGAAATAGCAGAATAGATTTCAGACCAAAGTAATAATCAAACATCTACAGAACTGCAAAATATTCCATAAAAACATCGTATAAAATTAGAAGTAGCTAAGAGACAAGGTACCTCAGCTGAAAGGTAGAAAACCAGAGGAGAAGCAGTACCTGGCAACATGCAATAGTACTGCTGGCATTAGAGATTCACATCCTAATCTACATCGTGAATATCACAGCACACACACAACCTTTCACAAGTATTTTTCATAGAAGGTACACAGGTTGATAGTAACAAGTCAATTTTTACCCTGGGTCCCACTAAAATGATAAAAATTAGTATAAAAAGAGTGCTCACAGGTTCTGACAGAGTATAGAGGAAAATTTTGTTTTGCAGTATCAAGAACTTGGCCTGAAGGTAGAAGGAAAACAAGCAAGGCATGCAAAGCAACTTATTTACTCCTTCTGTTCTTCAGTTGCAACAGCTCCCTTAGGTTAAAGACACTGCAATACAGTTACACAAGAAAATTGGAAGGACAGAGAAGTCCTGGTGAGAACTTCTTGCAAGTGACACAAAACAGCAGCCACATGGCTAAGGAGGTAAACACAACATGCCAAAAGAAAAGGAGGTCAGCAAGTGGTACCGGGCAAAGCCGCCGGTTAGCGCTCACCGCGGTGCAGCTGCGGTGCCGGTCCCATTTTTTGCCGAGGATAAAGAGGGGAAAAGGAGCTGCTTGTTTCCCTGCCGTTACCACTAGGGACTCCAGAGCTCCTCTCCGGCTGCCGGCAGCATCCTGGAAGCCGACAGCCGGGAGCGGGCCCGCTGCCGAGGAGCGAGTGCCGCAGCGCCCGGGAGCGCGGCCGCGGGGCAGCCGCCTCGGCGGGAGCGGCATCCCAGGGGCGGCCGGCAGCGCTCCGCTCCTGCGGGCCAGCGGCGAGGCAGGGAACGGCTTGCGCAGGGAATCAGCGCAATGGGGGCCGCTAAGGAACGCGCTCTTTGATCTCCCGTAGCCTCTCCGTGCCTTTTCGTTCAAAGAGCACCTTCTCAGAGGGCTGATTGCTAGATCACGTCAGATGATGCAGCTTTAAATGTGTCTCTTAGAAAGGTGTGCAAAGAACTATAAATAGAGAACCCGACTCCTAAAATAGATATTTTTTTCCTTTAGTCTACATCATGTTTAATATACTAAGAACCTTTCACAAGCCGTAATTTCTTCTCTGAGGCTGAACAATCTTTGCCCCCCAGCTCACACATGAAAGCACAGAATCTTGCAGGGAGAAATCAGCTCTCTCCTCCATTTGCACAGCAAATAGCACAATTCAAATACATTCTGGAGAGCCTAAGAACCAATGTAATAAAATAGCAAGTAAAAATATCAGTTAACACATGATATGTGAAGCAGGCAACTCAGCCACAAAAATAAGAATTCAGAAGAGAGGAAAGGAATACTTTCAATTTTGTTTCTAAAAATCCAAACAAAAAAGTCTAGGGAAAACATTTGTACTAACTAGGATTCACATCAGAAAAAAAAACTAGATGATAATAAATAAAATTTAAAATTTTAATAGTGACACGAAAAGTGCACATGACAAAACGTTTTGTACTACAACTGTGTATGCCAATGTCTCCAACCACTTTAAAACCAGGAAACCATCTCCAAATAGAGTGGTGACAAAGTGTGGTGAATGTTTCATTTACAGAGCCAGCTCTACAGAAGTTGCTTTGTGTTTCCATTTTTTTCTGTTGCTGGGTGGTGACTTTGTGACAAAAACCTACGCACAAATCAGTGGGTGACACACCAAAATTTACATTTCTAGCCCCAAATGAAGACCACTGAACTGCATTTCTCCCACAGCCAAAGTTTCAGCTCTGATTTGGTTCATCTTGGAGGCAATTACACCAACTCAGTACTCTAAAAGGAAAGCTGATTAGCATGCAGTCACATTATGCAGACTTCATAAATTTTAGCAAGCAAGCACTGCAAACAGCTAAAGACATATGGGAGATAAAACTGGACAGCGCACTTGGAGAAATAAACAAAGAAATTGCTTAGCTCCAGATGCTTGAACAAGGTTTATTTTCCACAACTGACACAACCCCCACCTTGTTCCATCTCTGTTCCTCCTGTTGGTCACTCAGTGCTCTGAGACTTACTCTAGCCATGGGAGATCAGTTCTTTATTAGGTCCTCCCACCCAGCTGCTTCCTAGGTCAACAGCTCTGCCATGGTTCTTTGTCTGTGAATCAAAGGGAGGACTTGCCTCTAGTTGAAAGCAGAGCAAAGTAGCAAAAGCAGCAGAGCTGAATCTGAAATTCTAGGTATACAAAGACAGCTGAGAGCATGCTTATGCACAGAATTCTTTGATTCACTTCCCCCTCTCAAGCAACTTCTTTAGTTGTTTTCCTCTGATAATGACAGTGCCATCTGCTCTTACCATTTATCTGGTATCCCTACCTTTTGGGTATGGAAATATCCCTACTCACATTAAGCATTATCAAATCAATTATGTTCTGTTTATGAAAACATTCTCAGTTGCTGGAGGGAAGATCACATAGTTATAAGCTAAGTGACTCCAAATAGCAAGCCACAAGATGCTAAGAAGAAAAAATCCTACATGCTTCATCACATGACTATCCTTCAAAGCTGTCTCTACTCAAGCAGGTTCCAGAAGTAATTTCCCTAGAACCAGTTCCAATTAAAACCAAACCTGCAGGTTTCCCAACAATAGTCTGGCAGAACATACAAACTGCACTGGGCCTGGAAATGTTAATCTCTGGCAGAACTTTCCATGCTCTATTTAAAGGATTCTAATCTGTGAAGTCATCCAGCACATGCTGATGGGAATAAGGACAATATATTGGTGTACAGACGAGGGCCCTGAATGCATTAATAAATATTGAAACTCTACAGCCAGCTTCTCAGTGCCTGCTCACCAGCTTCATGTAAGGGACAAATGTGCCTAGGGAGTCTACATAGTCTTCATCATTGGAGGTCTTTAAAAAGAAATTAGACATCTGCCAAAAATTATGCAAGTACAGCTGATCATTCTGTGGACAGACACCATCCTTTCAAACTCACACCTAAAAAAGATTATCCTTTAATCTACCCTAATTAGTAGCCTCTCAGTAGGTTGGTCACTTCCTTCATAAGCTCCATTTCATCAGAAATCATTCCCAAAATGAACATAACACCTAATAATGAGAATCACAAAAAAATTAAGTAGAAAAAAATCCTAAAAAGCACACCCAGAAGCTTTGTGTATTTAAGGTTTATGAATCACCCTAACAATGCTAATCAGGGTCAGTTTGGACAATTTCATCAAAAGAGAGGCTGTAAAGTGGGGACTAAGGCTCACAGCAAGTTAGCAAAACTACAGAAAGGTGAATGATCTTCTCTATAATTATTTATCAGCACCTCAGGACTTGAAAGAAAAACACTTTGCCAGCCAAAAAGTCAGCCCAGGGTGACAAGGGTTTCAATTTCCCAGCAATGTCAGTGCACAGCCAGAGTCTCATGATCATCAGCAATGTTTTGTCCAGAGCTGCAAACATGTAAAGCGGGGAGTGAGACCGTATACAATTAAATATGATAACTGAACCTAAACAACACCAGAGTGAACAAAGGTCTGAATTTTTAAAAGCTTAACTCTGATTTATGTGCCCAGATAAGTGTCAGATTATGAAGAATCAACTACTACACATGCAAGCCTTCTGAAATAAATGTGGCTTTAATGCCACAATAAGAAATAGTAATTGTGGAGAACTTTTCAAAGTGAATTCTGCTTGCTTATGCAAAAGGAAGACACAAGATAGAAGAAAGTCCATTTTTGAGATATCTTGATAACACTGCTCTCAAGTCTAAAAGGCTCAAATATGTCAGATGATTTCAAGCTCAGTACAGCTGGTCTGAGCATATGTCAGTTAACTAGGAATAATCATCAGCTAAACGTTATTTCATAATTCTTTGTGATAATTTATATAAATGCCCAAACAGCAAATTACACAGTTTATGATGCTTGGAAATTAATGTATTGAAGTTTCCTTGCGACGACCTTCCTCCAAACCATAAGAGAAATTTATGTAGATATTTCTTTATGCTTCAAACTAGCAGGATGACCAATACAAAGACTTCTACGAATGCCATGTTATCTCAAAAACGTTAGGAAAAGAGCTGCCCATTTCCAGTACCTATATAGCTACATGATGATTTCTAGTTTCCTGTTTCATATACATGAAATACATAGGTAAGGTATTGTCTTGTTCTGCCAGGTACATTCAGCTAGCAAAATGAGTCTTTTTTTTCCTAACACATGGCCTAATTATCATTTAGGCTACTATGCAGCAATCGTTTTATCACTTGGCACAAATAGTCACTAGAGCCTGGGCTCAAGTACTTATCTGATTGCATATCTGCCCAGAGCTGTCTGCATAATAAAGTACAATATATTCAATGTAAGACAGGAATTCCTTGCTTATTACACATCCCATGCTTGGCTAGCTAAGAAACATTAGAAGACATGACAATTGTGTTAAGTCCAAGTAAGCTGGTTTGTTTCCTTTTTCTGAAGTGCTTCACTTCATTTTTCTTTGCAGAACAACCATCACTAGCAACTTGTCCAAAAGAGGTCCCAGATACAAACTAAAGGACAGTAAGATTCAGGAATACAACTTGTGGGTCATTTTGCTTGTATTGCAAACACTGCACATTTGTAACTCCAAAAGTCATTTAGTTTTCCCAAGTTTCCTGGAACTGCTTACTTGTAAGCAGCTTCCAACACCTTCAGTAAGGTGATCTGTGCTGCCTCACCTTGGTTTCAGAGCCACACCTGTGCTGTCTTGTCTTACCAGAGAAGAAAAGCTTTATAAGTTTTGACTCAATGACAGTCAATTTTAATGATTCATTTTTAGTTACTGAATTCCCACAGGTTTATGGAAATGTGAAGCCAAGTCCAAAAGCCCCAAACAAAACTCAAGCAAAAGAGTCATATCTCTACTACAAAGGCCATATCTCCATTTCTTGTTTGTCATTATGAGCCCAAACACTCACAAACTGTACAAGTTTGTGTATAACTGTAATAAGTTGTTATTTACTTCCCCTCAACCAAGCGACCTACAGATAACCTCTGATGCATTTAATTAGTCAATATCCATAAGCACTTTGATAAAAAACAACACAATGTGCCAAGTATTACTATTGAATAACCAGCAGCTCAACTGCATTTTGCCAAAGTACAGCAATAAGCTTGTCCTTTTAAACCTGCTCATAATAATTATAGCTGTTAACAACAGATATTGTTCAGCTGAATGAACATTGTGAGACTTCAGCAAACAGCTCTCATCAATCTGACATTCTTACAAACATCCCTTGCTAAATGTCAAGTGAGATTTCCAGAGGGAAAGAAAAGTGTCTTTCTTCCCAGAAAAGGACAAAGTTTACACAGATAAGAACAGAAAGTGAGACAGAAGTGGAGGCAAATAACTGTTTTCAAAAGAGCTCTAAAATTACTGACAACTATACAAACTATTAATAAAGGTCTGGTTCTAAGCAGGAGAAAGAATCATTTACAGTGCAGAAAACTGTTTTTTTTGGACATGGTATTACTCTTCAAAGCTAAAGAAGAAACCAAGAAAACAGCGATTTTTTTTTTTTTTTTTACTTCACACTTCTGTTCTAGTCCTTTGAAGAGTTATTTGGAAGTAGCTTGCTATGTGTTAAACTGTCCATTCATTCTTTAATATCCTAAACAAAAAGATAAATACCTTACCTTGTGGCATGGAATAAACTATGGTACATTTTATTATAATTTTATGGCATTTGCACAATTTCAATATACAGGTGGATTTTTCTGAAGGAAAACTAATATCTTGCTCACTGGAATACCCAATGCTACACTGGACTTCCACCAACAGAATATCCCAATATGTTGCCCATATGAAAACAGAATGAATGAGTAAGCATTAGCTAAGCAGCAGGATTTTCTTAAAGTGCTACACCAACACAAACATACCACAATCACCAATATTTCAGCAGCATTTTCTGTTTGTTGGGTTTATTTTAATCAAAAGAATGATGATTTTTTTAATGGTTATAAAGTGCTTTAAAGGTATAGACCTCTAGCATGCCTTACTATGAGCACCTCACTTGCCCATGTGTATATTAGAATAATTTCCATCATGTGAAGGTAGCTTATTACCAGTAACATATGTATTACAGTCCTCTCTATGTCTGTTTGATTTGTGCCATAGCCTTTCACATATACACAAAGTCCCAGCATCAACTGCCATTTAATAAACTGCCACAAGGACTAACACTTTCAGAAAAGACTGGCAGTTCTTGAAGTAAATTTGATAGTTGAAAGAAACACAGAAGAGCCCTAATTCAACAATGCTTTTCAAAATAACCCTGAATGACTTCAAGAACTGTTCTGCTCTTTCTCCAAGCTTACAAAACTTCAAGTTGCCATCTTACTGTAAATCTTCCATACCTTCTCGGTGATTTTTCATGGGCATCTCCTCTCAGCACTGACTCCTTCACGACACAGCCAACAAACTCCATCTCTCTTCACAGCATAACCAACAAACTCCAACGCTCTCCTCACCCAGCTAACCCACTCTTTTGTAGCACTCGTCTTCTTATTGGACACAGCTGTGGCCTATTAAGGGCAGGCCTGTTCCTGATCTTTGGTGATTAGCACAGCTGCAGCTCCTCAGGTGTGACTACCTTCTGCACTATTTTCTTACATTCTATCCCTCCACAACTTCATGAACACTTCCATTTAACAGATGCAGATTTTTTTAATGGGGAGGAAAAAAAGCCACATTGTATTTCCAGGCTGAACCTAAAATTAATCATGCTTACATACTTAGAACAAGTAGAATTGCAAGATTGTTTCCCCACTGATGGATTCATTAGTATTAATGACTTATGAAATCACTTAGTCCATCTGCAAATCAAGCCACTGAATTTCCTACTTCAAGACTAGCTCTACATGGCAAGCAAGAATAAGGTATTGTACCTCAAGAGTCAAGTGGATTAACAGAAGAATTGAAATAATAGTTACTTGAATTCAGTCACACACACTGTTACACTGGTAGTGATCTTCACTATGGATATGCAATCACTTTCCAAGTCATTAGAGTCTGGACATGACTGGTTTTCTGACAGAGCCATAGGTTTAATTTTTACTGTCATAACTTCTTTTTGGGCCAGTTTCAAATTGCCATAATTAAAGGAAACTTCAGTATTTTGCAGCTTTGGACTCTGCACAAGTTTTAGCCCTTGGCCATAGCACTTTGCTGAAAAGCTTTCATCTAGGGTAGAACCTAGGATGTCAAGTCTTCCAAATTTAAGACCTTGTGACTTAAAAGCTACCTTAAAAGCTGACTAAGGTAAAAGTTATGTGATTATGCACACCTAAATCTACAAGAATCATGAAACAAAGAGTTCTGAACACTTTACATTTGTCTCATTTCTAAAGATAACTCTAACTCTACCAGCTATTCTAGTGCATAAGCAGCCATAGTTTCCCTCTTTCAACAGAAAATAGGCATTCTTCATTTAGGAACTAAACAAGTACTTTATAAATCCAAAGTACTGTCATTTACTTTTTGACACTCAACAGTAACCAAACTCAACCTGGATGAAGAACCCTGTGCCAAAGAAATAAAAAATTAAAAATGTAACAGGGAGGGGTGTGGAGTATTTGTGTTCTTCCATCTAGGAAAGAAATGGGTTAAAAACTTCATTGTTCCAAGGTGCAAACAACCATTATTCATTATAGTTACAAGATAGTTTTAGTCTCCTTCATCAAACCAAGAACCTTATATAGCAACCCCTGTATCCCTGACAGGGCTGAATGACTAGTGGTCACTTTAGCCAATCCAGTTCCATGCAAAAAAAAAAAAAAAAGGATCAGAGGGAGTGATCAAAACTAATACACTACAAACAAAAGTTGCTCATTTCTTTCTCTGAACATTAAAGCCTTCTTTTTTAAACTGATCAGTGAAGTAAGCTTAGGTTGTTGTTCTGATGCTCAATTCCTTCTATACTCAATGAACAGATTCAGCAAAGGTACTGTCATCATCTCTTCTTAACACAGTACTTAATCCCCTGAGCCTTAGCTAGCTTTTCACATCAAAGCGGGTAACAAATAAATTATATACCTGCAGCAGAGATGGTACAGTTATTACAAAAGGGAGGGGGGAGATTGGGAGAGGTAATAAGGTCATTTCACCTATTTTTTATTGGATTTACATGCTTGCAATAAGCATATTAAGGCACAACAACACCCACAGCTAATGAACTAATGAGTTGTTAGCACTACCTCTGCTTGCTCACTTAGCAGCACGATGCTTTACCGCGGTCAGCCCGGCTGCCTCCCCACTCTGCTCTTCCCCTTCCCAGTGCAATTCAGCAGGGAAAGCAGCCGGACCCGTGCTCCACAAGCCCTGCTGGTGACTGCTCCCAAGGCTTGTGCTGCACCATGATACACTGAATTTAGAAGAGGCACTTCTTGAAGAGCTATGCTTTAAGCGCCTCCAGGTCATGAAGAAAACAAACCAATTTTAAACTGCTTTCAATCGTGATAAAACTCAGTAAGGAGTCCAGAAAAAAAAACCAAAGAGAAGAGATGAAAAGATTTGAAGTAGAGATACAGCTCACTTAAATGGTCTTCAAATGTTGGGCTCCAGTCTTGCTAAAGATTTGCAGAGGAAGCTCAAAGGAGGAAGCTTCCATGGGAGAGGAGGCAAAAATACCTGTGGCCAGTGAAACACAAAACTAATGTTTGGAGACAAGGCAGGGCACACGCCAGCTGAAGCTTAATGCTCTTTCTACAGGCCAAAACAAAAAAAAAAAAGTAATCTAAATACTTTAAGATAGTTATTCACCTCACAAGTACAAGAAGTTTTGATGTTTTGGACAGAAAATCAGCTTCTGTTGCAGCATAAGTGATTATGGCAGAAGCATTTGAAACCTCTGAAATAATATATGAGTGTATATGCTCACAGACACACTATTTCTAGCTGTATACATGAGAACAGGAATGGGTTTCTAAATAAATACTGTGTTACTCTCAATAAAATCTGAAAAGGTTTTTGTCATGCAGTGTTAAGAGAGCAATGAAGGCAGCAGAGACAAGAGAGATATTTGTATTTATGAAGATCTGAAGTCAAAAGGCAAAGTCAGTTCAAGTTATTTCATAAAAGAAACTAGCCCCAAGTATTTTGATATGGACACAACCTCATTCTGACAGTGACAGAACATCATAAGACTAAATTGTTACTAATTGTATTATTTAAATAATAGTTGTATTTATGCAGAGGGTGGTAGGGACTGTCTTGAAGGACTCTGCTTTTTCTTATTCAGATGTGGAATTTTAAATTATTTTTAAGCTTTCTTGGGGAAGACTACACATACATAGTAATGAATGTAAACAATATTGTTTCAATATTTTCTGTTATATCCAAGAACTGAAAATTTAAACTCCACATAGTTTCATCATCTGTTGTGAATTTGCAAGTTCTTAATGCATTAATTTCCAAAATCAGAACTCAAAGCCACCATCTTTTTGAACCATTTTAAACAAACTCGTACTACAACAGATGCGAAGGGGTAAAATGTTGAGTGTTTTTCTATGCTTCAACTGTAAATAAGAATCTAAATATATTTGCTCTGTAAAGGAGTACATACTAAGGTGGATGAGGTAGTGAGAACTTGCTTTTTAATAATAATTTTCTACTTTTGGATCCTCAAATCAAGTTTAATAGAAAATAACACCCCAAATATTAGATGCTATGAGCTAATTCAATAGGAATATGCCATATTCATGTTTTATTATAGTCCATCAATTTAAGAGTAATCACCAGAGTCATTACTTTTTGATGGAAGCTCATAATATTCATATCAATTAAACACCATACAGATCATCTTCAGGGGGCAGAGATTCCTCTAAATTCATGACTGTAAGGTTCAAGGCAACATAATCTGAACTTTGTTACAACTCTTGGTACAGGTGTTATTTTACCAAACACTGCAATCCAAGCCTTTGCTGGGAGCAGCTGGCTGGACTGCTGTCAGATCCCTAAGCCCTGGGGCTGCTGCATGGTACAGCCATTCATTCGGAGTTCTACCAGCCAGTGTCCTCAGAGCAGTATCTGTCCTCAAGTTTCCCTATGCAGCTACACAGCAATTAAAGCAGCTCAACACCTGCATGGGTTTTGTAATATTTATCTCTATTATTCAAACTGATCTCACAGTCCTACTTTGTTGTTTCTGCCCTTGGGGGAAACAGAATCAACCCTGTAATTCCGGAGCAGGATTTGTAACATGATGTATTAGGATAAGCTGCTGTACAAACTGTGGCTGGATTTCACACCTTCTGTGAATGAGGGCCTATGCAAAACAATGGAAAGCAAGACACAGCCTACAATACAGCAAGTCACAATTTCATGGTTGATTTAGTGACTTTTAGTGACTCAACTCTTGCTTAATCCTTCTCAAATTATTCTTGAGCTGGTGTGAAGAGAATGAGTCAGAAGTTGCTTGCATATTTCATCTCCATCTTTACCAGCAAAGGGCATGCAAAGCAAGCAAAGAACAAGACTGAAATGACAATGGCAATGCTTACAAAGCCAAAACTAAAATTGTTCATGACACAAAAGTTGCCCACTATCCTGACATGGTGATCCACTTTTATTGCCCTCATCCAATGTGAATAGCAGTTGCACCAGTCCTAGCAAGGGCTTGTTGCAGGTAGTTCAGATTCAGGCATACCCAATGTGATCCATTTCTCCATATGTCCTGCACTAGTGCAGGGCAGTTTTAAACCTACTTAGCCAATAAAAGTAATGCAAATGGCAGCAGCAAGGCAACACTGGTATACTGACCCTCACTCCTGCCTGGGAATGAGCAGCTTAAGAGAAAAATTTTTGGCACTAAAGGTCACAGGAAGCAAAAGACTAAATATCTGAACCACATTCTTGACCCTTACAACAATGCATTGCTTGGACATCCCATTTTTTTACAGTTCTGCCGGTTCAAATAGTTTGATCTCTAAAGGAAAGTATTGCTTTATCTCTTGCAAAATGACTGCGTTTCATCATCTATTCAACAATAAATTCAAAAAAATTACTGCTTGCTGAGTGCCTGCAAGTAGAAATTGAAAGCCCCAGCAAGTAAAAGTGTTTCCTCATTTGATGAAACTTGGGGCATCATATGTATAATGAAATGCCATTAAAGATATTTGTTACTATAAGGCAGAGAAAGCAAGTTAATCAGAAATAGTGTCTGAAGGACACAGGGTGGTGGCAGGGAAGATTCTCATTTTTGTCCTGAGGGGCAGTAACCATGCACTGGGGAGCAATTCACCAGCATAATGCAATCGCTCAATAACAGTTTTAGTAGTCTATACAGTACATAAATCTGTACACTCTTTACCCTACAGGAAAACTGGTCACAGAGAGAGCGAAAGAAGTAAGACAGATCACAAAGTAGCTATATGCACCTGCAGTAGATCAAATAAGACTATTTTTTCCTAGACTTTTTTTTATACTTACCTGAACGCTGTTAATGTCAATAAGCACAAAAAAAAGAGTCTGCTCCCTATAAAAGTACTAGAGTACTAGCCTAGATTTAAAGGCAGCTCATATTTCCAGTACTGTTTGGGATTATCATGTCTAATGGATGGGGCAATGAGACAATTGAGGGGTACTGCTTTCCTTTGTCTACCGAAACAACAGAATCCAACAGACTTCCAATCTGGGACAAAAGCAAGGACAAAACACATTAGTTTCATCTCCTATCATCCACACAAACTCCTTCTCAATGATAACATCAAATCATAAAATTGAGACTCTAGAGAACTGAAAAAAAAATCCCAACAGTTCAAGTAGCTGCCTTTAAGATGTGATGTTAAAAGAGAACCAAACCACCATAGTATTACACTAGCAGTCTTCCTCAAAACACTTTTCATGTAAGAGCATATTCACAATTTGTTACAGTAAAGGAAAAAATTAAAGCACTTCTTTTGCTTTGTAATAATAAAAATTCAAACAGTATTACACTAACAAAAGGCAATTCCCAGTCCCATTACTAGCAATGGTAAAAAGCCCATGAAACCTTAAATTCCTAATGTTTCCTAGTGTCTGTGTATTTATCCTACTAAAATCAAGTGGTACATCAGGGTCTTTTGTAGAAGATATGCACTTCTTGCTCCAGTGACCTTTTCTCCACTGCTTCTTGTAGTGCTCACCACTAAGCTTAAATAATTAAACAGGTCTCAGCCTGAAGTGACTTCAGAAATGCACCTACATTTGAAAAGTACTATTTAGACAATAATTTGTAGAACAACTGGAGGTCAAATGTCTATTCTCATAAACCGATATCCTTATTGGAAGTACCTATTCATTTCCACTGCCCAAGGGCCCGGACAAGATCACACAAAGAGCCTTCTAGCACACCAATTATAGTAAACATGGAAAGAAAGACAACCACCAGCAACATTTAGACGGAAAAGATTTTAACTGTTAAAAGCTCAGACATGGTTTCTGCTTAAAAGAAAGAGAGCACTCTTACTGTATAATAGACATTAAACTAGAACAAAATAAACTTAGGAAATAATTACTCATGTTACATTTAGAAAGGAATGTTATTTTTCTAAATATTCAGACTTAGCACATTTTGGCAAGTCATGGCTTTTCTCCTTCCTCAATAATAGCAAAATACATTTCTACCAGCAAAGTAAACATTTATGAATATCAGAGCAGTAACTTTATCCATCCCTACTTCTGTTGTATCCTCAAGGCCATGACTTTGTAGGCTGTCCTGTGTTGTCCCACAGTTTCCCTTCCCATACCCAAAAGCATAAAGAAAATGGTGGTTTTGGGGAAGCTTGTTCCCTGCTGATACTGATAGTGGAGCCCCGGAAAAAGTTAAAGATAGAATCTAAAATGTTAAGCTTCATGTTTTCCCAGATCAACTGCACCTGCACAAGCAGTATGATAAATGATATAATTGTTAGACGTGATGATTGTTTAGTAATTAAATATAATTATTATATAACCATAAGAAGAATAATGAGAAACTATGTTGGAAATTCAAAGGGGGCTATGTTTAGCTGAAAACTATGTATACAATATAACAATATAAGTTTAATAATTAACATGAAAGTCATATAACGATAGAGTATAAAACATGCTCATCTCGAATGTATGGTCGGAATTAGATTTGGGTAGAAAACACCCCAATTCCCAGAGCTCTTAATAAAAATCACCGCACATAATTGCTTTTGTGATTATGTGTTTTGAATGCTAACAATACCAATAAACATTTCAAGTTGGCTCATTCCTAGACAGGGACAAAGAAGTAGGTTTATGTCACAGAGAGATAAGAGATAAGGAAGATAGTCTTCTCCATTGCCAGACCTCAGAATCTTCCATTACATTCCAGATGGAAAAATCATTGAAATGTCCATGATTCAAAGGAAAGCTTTGATTTCAAATGGGAAAATACATTATATAAAAATAAGGGGTTTGGACATACTCCTCCTTTTCTCCTTTCTTTCTACATTCTGCAACTATGTCTAGTAGAACATATAAATCACACTATCATATGAAAAATATAATGTGCAATGAGATAGGTATGGAACTTCTCTTTTCCTCTAAATGAAAAGAAAGATTGCACATCTCCGCCTACTTCAGAAAAATAATATAATAAGAAGAATTAAGGCAGATTAAGAGACTCTTTTAGGCAGCTTAGACCCTTAAGCACATACTCCCAAGCCAAGTATTTATAATACAAGAAGTCTCCTAGTTACCTCTCTCAACTGTCACTGTTGTCAGTATTGCATAAAGCTGCTTAAACTATAAAGCTGATTGTCAAGGGAATCCCGGTCTGAAGGGATCTTTTGTGGTCTGAAAGGGTTGTGACTTCTGTAAAAGGAGGGCATCAGGTTACTACAGCAGCCTTGAATATCTATGACAAAGGAGGAAAAGGGAAGCTCATAAGTCAGGCTAGACTCTCTCTCCCTTACCACTCATCTAAATAACATGGTAGTTGCAGGGCAGGAATGAGCCAAAGAGAACCAGGGCAATCCTTGCTCCCTGAGGCCACTTTCTCTCCAGTAGAGAGCACGGACACTGTCCTGCAGGTCACAGGGAAACAAGAAATGCCTCTGAGCAATGCTACCATACACAGCCCACTCCACTGCGAGCACCCCCTGCAAATTTCAGAGGCAAAAAACCACGTGGAACAGGTGTTATATGAAACATGAAGAGTGGAAAGAAACATGTTTACCTCCTGATGACACAGGTTGCATGTATCCAGCCATACCTTAACTCAGCCACATTCCTCTGCATAATCTAGAGCTGATAATATAAAGCTATTAATAATTTTTTAGTTTCTGAAGATGGACAAAGTTTTCACAACTCTGGCATATACTTTTCACAGAAGACCTGACTCATTACATAAAAACTGTCTTTGTCAAATATTCTGAGGTCTAGTTCATGATCTCCAGATATCAAAACATTTTCTTTTCCAGTAATGAAAATAGCTACCCATTCAGTTCTATTAAATGACAACATTTTCAATGTATTGGTCACTTGATTTGAACACATTTCTAGGTTCTTGCATACCTACTTAGTAAATTACCTCGTCTGTGTGGCTCAGTTTGCTTCCATTTTTTTAATTCAACTGATCTTAATTATTTTTAGATAATGAGAGGAATGATTGCATATCTGAACAGATAAAGAACATGACGTTAATATTACAACCCAAATGCAATACAGTAACTGAAGAGTCTTTGGAGGGGCAGCACTTCCATGAAGTTCAGTTCTGACTTGAGTTTTATTTTTACTTAATATATTCTTCATTTATTTAAAGAACTGTAGCTCAAATTTCCTAGACAAATCCAAGCCTTAAGTTTTCAAGGCTTTTCTTCAAGAGAGTTCTAAATCTCTTATGGAGTTTTCATAACACCACTCCTGCTATTAGCCTTACTCAAAATAAAAATGGAGACTTGAGACCTGACTTATTTCTGAAGCATAAGCTTGAAAAGTTTAAAAGAACACTCTAGAACCCATTTTCCCCCAGCCAAACTGCCAAAATACATTCTGCATGCAAAATTAAAACTTTTTTCCACATGCAGTCTGAACAATGCAATTCCTATTTCTATTCTTGCAAAAATAGGAAACTACTTTTGCCTTACAGGTAATCTCTGAGTTCATCTTATTTCACCATTTTCTCTCCAGTTTTTCCTATTGAACTTTCTGCTTTTCAGAAGGCAGCTACTCTTGCAGGTTTTAAGTAGGGAGATCATTTCCCTTAAACATGCATAATTTTCTTCCTGAAATAACCAAGAGTATAGTGAAGATTTATAGATTTAGATGAAATGCACCCCTATGAGTAACTCCAGAGAAAATTAAAAATACATTGAAACAAAAGGAGCCCCAACATGAAAGCCTCTGTAGAAAGGTTTAACCCTCAGAACATCCACCTTTGTTTTGTCCCTTCAACTAGTAACTACTAATGATGCTTTCAAGAATGTTTAACTGATGAGCAGTAAGTGGTGAGGGGGAAATCACACAGACGAAGAGGTGCCATCCTTAGATTTACATAATCGTACCAAAATGATGTCTTTAATGTATTTAATAAGCTAGTGATGCACCACAGCCAGTATAGAAGCATTGCTGTTCTTTCTCATTTGTCAATTTATTGCTGGGACGCCAGAAAAGACAGTGAAGTTTATACACAGGTAGACAAATTTCAAAAAGCGAGCGAAGAGTCTACAAAACACATGCCCACTCCTTGGTAGCCCCATGTAGCATTTTCTCCTACAACTAAAAAAATGTAAGGAGAGGGCCTCTAACACTCCCACAGGAAGTTAAATTAAATTAAGCAAACATTTCCAAAAGCGTGTTACTGCCCTCCCACTGCATTTGTCATCTTTCCTTCATACCAAATCATCTGTTTCACAGAAGTTAAACAGAGATTGGCATAAGTCTGTTCTTACTTCTGTAAGCAGGACAGACAATGGGACTAGAACTTATTCTGTAGTTACTAGTACATGCTGGACTTCATGGGTCCTTGACATAAATTTAACCTACCAAAACAACATCTAAAACTACCAAAGAGATTGGAATGGGCCTCATGGAAAAATCTGCTAGCCGCAGGTCACAAGCTCAATGATATGTAAAAAATGCATGAAGAAAAGCCCTTTACATCTGCAGTTATGAGCTTTGTTGAGGCACATTTTTGTTTTATTCCTTTCTGTTCACCTCTGCAAGGCACAGAATACAAAGAATACTTAGCACTGATGGCCATTTGAGTAAAGAAATTTTGGCAAATTACAGAACAACTGTCTATGCAAAAAGTTTCTTCAGTATGCACTGGGAAGAGACCTAGATTTCTTGGTTCAGTTCTGCCTCTGCAGTATCTGTTCTGAGAAAGTCTCCAGTTTCTGAAGAAATCTCTGCCCACCACCCTCCCCCAGGATCAATAGGATTCTACCTTATGTAACCACTCTAAGTTTGGCAGCAAGAGCTCTTACACAGCAGCATCTTGCAGATTGTGAGAACACCAAAACACTAAGTTTCCTCCTTGGCAATATGAAATGGCTGTTGAAAACTCAGCATTCCACTGGGTCACTTGATCTTCACTTTGAGAATTTCACTATCACTACTTGAGCAGTCTGAGAAGTAACAACCTCTGGAAGCAGATTCCCACCTGTATATACACCATGCTCTCAACACTATTCTTTTGGGCCACTCCTCCTAAAAGCCACAATGTCTAAATAAACATTCTCTCATTTTTAAAATTTTTGTTATACAACTCAAAAGTACATACACCTCCACACTAATTTGAAAAAATATAAGGAACTCTTACTATTAAAGGATGCCTTCTTAGCTACCTCAATCTGTGAGAAGACAAATAATAAATAGCACCACAATCGGTGTCTTCCCTAAACAACTCAATTAACCGTCTCTTTAACAAGCTAAAGAAATAAACCAATCTCCCAAATAAACTTCACTTTCACACTTCCAACTAGGAATACAGAAATTTGTTTTAGAAATTACAGTTAATTTGGTTTAGATTCAAGACTCTTAAGTAGCATATTACCTACCATGTTTGCTTGCTAGCCTAGGAGTAGGAATTTTGGCGTCTCCTTCACTCCTAAACCTTATCCTTTGACACAGAACGAAAAGAAATGGGAAGGAGAGTAAAAGACAAAGGGGGAAGGGGGTGGGGGGGGTGTGTGGAATGTAATTTACTTCATTCACCTAACTTGTCAATTCAAGGGATGTATTTGTAACTTTGTTTTTTTCCAGTGGAAAAAAAGTAAATTTTACTTACTATTAATTCTTTTCAAGAGTTAAGAACCCAAAGTTCACCTGCATGAATTTCAAGTGATCAGAATATTTGTCAAAGTAGTACACAATTATAAGCAATATGTTCTTGAAAAACTACTCTTTTCTGCCTCCTTATTTCAAACCAGGCCAGTGTCATCACATTAGTGTAAGATAATATTACAGACCAACACAGTGAGTCAGCAATCAAAATGACGTGTTCAGCCTTTCCACAGAACTTGTTCTTTTGGTTTAAGTCCTGGAATTGCTGGTACATCTCACTTGCATCCTCCCCTTACTTCTATCCCACTGCACTGCTTCAAGATTGCCTTACCAGTTGTCAGTCCAGCTTGTTCCAGAAGAAAGAAAGAATTCATGTGTAAAGTACCCTGGGTCTTAGAAACACAAACATGTGCTGGAGAAGGTTAGTGCCCGGTTGGCTCACTTCAGCAACAAGAAAAGGAAGCTGCTCAATTAACTGGAACTAAGTGAGAAAGAAATTGCTATTATCTTCCACTTATTCTTAAAACAACATTTAGACAATTCAATTCATGAGAACCTCATAGTACCCATACTACTACTGAGACACTTTACCTATGACACACTTACTGCAAGATCTGTGCAGGCCTTCCTGTCAAATTCCAGCAAGATGCACAAAGCACAGTGGACTGAGCTTGCACAGGCAGTCAAAGAGTACAGAGAAGAAAGCATTTTACACATTAGGTGAGACTGAAGGCAGATGGGGCATTACACTATGAAATGCAATTTAAATTCAAGGATCACTAAAATTAAGCAACATTCCCTTTATAGATTTGACTACTGATTTGGGTTTTTAAAAAAAAAAAAACCCACATGGTCCAACTGGTGCTAAAGCCTGTTCCCACATAAAACCTGCTAAAACTGAGTATTATAAATTTCCACTCTTACCATGAGAATAACAAAAGTATTAGAAAACAAAAGTGATCTTACAATAACATGTTATGTTACATACAATATCATGTATAAGAGATACCAAAATAACCCCTAAAATAGCAAGTGTGATGGTATAATTAAGAAATCAGAAGCAAAATTCCAGAAAAGTTCTAATAAAAATCTAAGCCAACACAACTGGGGGAACATGGGAAGAGAAGCACAAGGTTTCCTCTTCAGTGAGCCTGTTAAAATGCCAAATAACCAGCATTTGCTTTCGTTCGCAATATAAGGAGATAATGAAAAAGCATGACTACATAAAAACAGATGATTAATAGCAGCTGGACACCATAAAGAGTGATGACACACTTCTTTTCCAGCATACAGGCTACTGCTCTTCCACTCAGTTTGAGGCAACAGTACTAAATTTTATTCCATGTATCAAAATATACAGAAATGGAAGTGAAGAAAAATGCATTTCGCATTTCTGTCTTTTTTGCCAGAACATGGAAGTTTCATCTCCAGGCAGAACATTCATCCCCTGCTTTCATCCAGTCAACATCTCTGCTTTGATAGCCTCATTCAATACTTCAATTCTAAAACCAGGGTAAGGGTCTAAAAATCATGAGTTGTCATCTCTTCTCACACACACTTTTTTTTTGGCCCTCACTACACAGAGTCTGATCCCCATAGTTAACACACAGCTTATTGCCTGGTGAAGTAAGATTCCAAAGCAACACGCAGTTGGGGCTTGAGCAAAGTACAACGTGGGAAAACTAGGGAAAACTGCATCCTGCCCAGAAAGAGATCTGGTTGTCATAATCATACACAGTAAATGCACATGCAACACAGAAGCGTCACTTCCAGAAAATGAGGGGAAACACACCTATAACCAGTTCTCCTTTCTTCCTTAATCCATCTTTAAAGCTATTATGCAAAACCAGTGGGAAATAGAGGGACTGACTGACAGGATGCAATAATATAAAGTGATTTGATTACTCTGAAGCAGAGCCTTTTCATTAAGTTTTTAGCTTTACAACACAGGATCTATTACAAGGGTCATTATACTTCTTTGTACAAAACAGATCATCCTATCTAATGTGTCTTTGTATTTACAAATCTGATGTAATTCCCCTTTTCTTTGCATACACACATATAGAAGCACCTGAACCTCTGGTTGCTCAGTAGAACTCTATGTTGATCCCTGTCTTTTTACAGTACATATCCAGCTATGCAGTATTTCAAAGAGATACTGTGTTGTTCAATATTAGTCATTCATAGTCATTTAATTGAAAGGGCATGAGTACCTAGCAATTGCACTTGGAGAATGAAGCATCTTTGAAATGTATTTACAGATTTGCTTCCCTCCTTGGGAATGCTAAGTACTATCAGTGCAGCAATAAAAAAAAAGGCTCAACTACAAGAGCTCTGATTCTATTATAGTGCAATGGTATTTTATTTCTATTATTTAATGGAACGTTGGGAAAGGCTAAAGCAGTCATACTGTTACAGTAGCAACTGCATTGTGGAAGGGGATGCAGGGGAAGGCAAAGTGCCAGACTTAAATACTGAGTAGCACCAGAGCAATACAACTGATAGATCTCCAGAAATTCTGGAGTGCAATGAACCATGCTGGATGAAGCATTTACTTTCATCACCTGAGTGCTTAGTAGCACCCCCATCCCAAAAATTTATGGCCCACAAAAACCGATTTATGATTGGCACTTTATACCATAAGAGTTATTACTGTTTGGTCCTGCATATTGCATAAATTCTGTAGCCGAAAAAAAAAAAAAGAAAGCAGCATTCAAAAGGTTAATGAGAAGCAAACAAATGAACTTCATGTAAGTGGATGCAGAAATCCACAAATTTCTATTCTGCTACCTTCTCCTTCAGCTAACAGCAGCAGAAACAGCTTTGTACTTACATATTCATCATTCCAGAGCTGACTGAAATGCAGAGAAAAAAAACTAGACAAGATTTATGAAAATATGGAGGATTCTATTGAAGATACTGTATGAGCTATATTTCTTGCCCATTTGAGATACTTCCCAAATATTTTAGCTTGTTTAATAAAAAGATTTCTCCTCCTAGAAATTCTAATACCTTTGAAATAAAAGGAGCTTTATAGTGCTATTTAACTAACATTTTCCAGGAGCCCTATAGATCATTATTTTGCAAGCATTTTTACTGTGCAAATGGCAGGGGAAGGAGGAAAAAAAAAGCAGAAAAGGAAGTAAAAAGGGGATGCAAATTACAAGCACAGACTTAAACACCACAGTCTGTATGCACCCAGTACTAACATTTCAGCCTTTTTCCCCTACTTTAGGCAAGCAAGCAGGAAACAAACAAGGAAAGAGAAGGGGCAGACAATCCCCTGGACTTACCTTTAAGTACAGTTCCTCTATAAACTTCTCAGAGAGAAATTTAAATTCCTCCAAGTGGATGTGATTCTTAAAGCTTTTTTCTTTCTTGGGTCACACAGAAGCAAAACAATTAGTTTTCAGAGGTTCCATTTACTGCTCTTCCATCCCCAGCAAAATGCGTCCAGGAGACTATGCCAAAAGTAAGCCCAGAACTCAAAGGCAATTGGAAAGGGAGCGTAGGGGGTTGCTGAAGGACCAGATTGTGAAATTCAGTAGCTAGAGCACAGAAATACCCTACTGTACAATATACCTGGCTTCTTGCTCACCAAAAAACTGTAGTGCAAACTGCCAGTAGTAGCCTCCAATAGCTGCTGTGTGTGCTGCAGATGGTATGTCTCACTGTTACCTTCCCAGATGGGTAGAGGATTCAGAGAGCAGCAAAACCAGGGGGTCGCCTCCAAACCAGGTGGATTGCCAGCCACTCATTCACTCAGTCCAATTAATCAAGACAAGAACAGCTCAGTCACCGGAGGTATCTCCTTCCAGGGTGCACAGGATTATGGCAAGGTTATTAATCTTGCTTTGCTGCATCCCCCCCACCCCCTACATTCAGCAGCCTGCACCGAGATGATTGCCAGCTCTGTCTCTGTCCCTGTTCTACTGCATTTTGCTCAGCCCTCTGTTGCTGCAAGTGAAACACAGAGGAGGGAGGAATACTAATAAGGTGGTTAGCTACAGTTTCTTTAAGGCATTCTACATACTGCGTGCGCGTGTGTCTATGTGCATGTGTGTGTGTATTTTCCATGGGGCAATCTGGATTTCTTGGCAGCTGAAATAGGACTTTTTTCTACATCAAAGTCTGAATTAATCTGGATTATCACCTAATGAATACCGGAGCCAGCAATTGTATTTTACTTAGGATAAGAGTAGGGCACTAAATGGTCTAGAAGATTAGGACAGCAGCAGTAGTTATAGGGGGAGGGAGTGGGGGGTTGGTAGTGTAGAAACCACACTACAGCCAGAAGAGCATAATCAGTTCAACAATTTGTTCCAAACAGATCATTTTAGCAGTATTTTAAAAGTCATTCTTATATCCTGAACCAGTTGGGATTTTAAAATCAGCACTTTATTATCCATCTTTAGATTAGGCAGCGATATGCAGAGTCAAGTAAATATTTTTAGAAAAGAAAAGACTTCTGGCAGGAAAAGAAAAAATTAGAATGTCAGTGGAGGCAGACATCCAGCACTGCATTTATGAAGGTGCTTGAAATTCCCTCCTTTAGTGAGAATTTTTTTTGCCAAAACCTTTCACTTATGAAATGAGTTTAGAGTTCTCAGTCCAAGAACTAAAACAGATTTTCCTTGTATTGCCTAAATAACTGAAAAGAACTGCATTGGTTCACAAACCTGAGTATTCTGCTGTGGTAAGTACAAGTCCTAGCTGTAATTCACTCATGAAATAGGAAAACAGACATATTGCCTTTGCTTTCCCACAGGTAATTCAGATCCTCTGCATCAGGTTCAGGATGCAAACGCTGCTGTCTCACTTGTCATCCATAATTTCAGCTTTTTGCAGCAGATGACACTTCAGACTCCTTCAGGAGACTGAAGATTGAGACCCCCTTCAGAAACATGAAAGCAAAAATAAACCATTCCTCAGAAGCAGCTCTGGGAATACTACAGTAAATTATAACTATGAGGGACTGTTAAGGAACCAGTTCATGGGTCTGAGCAGCCAAATACACTTGACAGAGCTCCCTAAAGAATGAGCTACATTAAATGAGTTTGGTGCTTCATATCACAGAAAGAGCTGCCATCACAAGTTTTAGCAACCAAACTGTAATTGAACACAGTGGAAGTGCTTTGGAGAGTTTTAGGTACACCAACCATGGAGTAGCTGGCAAAGCAGCCTGCATGCACTGACCGTGGTAGTTCTACTGCTACTGTAGCACAAAGGACTGCAATGTAACAGGGCAAAATCCATCCGCACTGTGGCCACAATATTTAGTACTAATGTGGAGTAAAACTCTTCTACTGTTAAGTAAACCCTGCAGTTTTAACAGTCAGTGAACTTGCAAAGCCACACAGCATGATAAGGAGGCTGTGGTACCTGGAAAGAGAAATGTAGGACACAGTTTCAGAAGATGGAAGACCTGCACTGTTTTACAAATGACACATAAGCACTTGGGCTTTTGTTCACTTTTTCAGCTTAAATCGTTGTATAATTTAAATCTAAAATGATTTATTTATATAAAAATCCACTGTACAACAGGAGAATTAGTATATTGTTACTGTTTTTTTTCTTTGCTGCAATTATTTTGCTTCTCCACCCTAGCCTTTCTCAACCGTCCATCCTATTCCCAATCACTGCATGACATCTTATGCCGCTGTTTTCTTGACTTGTGGATCTTAGGATTCTTGCTCATCCACAAACATAAACATGCCTATCCACATAGGAACATGAGCAGCCACAGCAGCTTGGACTGAAGATCCATCTAGCCAAAGTTTTGCCTGCATTGGTCACTGTCACTAATCAAGGGAAGCAAATGGTGGCATTTCCCAAGTACACTGTGCCAACCTTCAATTATCTGTGCCACAAAAAAATCAGAGATAGGAGTGCTCTGCATACTTTAGTATGCCGCTCACAGATACATAGTCCTCTATCATAAGCAGCCTGGACTCATTTCCTCACACTGGGAGGCCTTGATGCATTTACCTGCCCTTCATATTGACTTTGCTCTATTCAGTCAAACACTCCTCACTAACCTTTTCCACCTCATGCAGTGACCAAAACACCACAGGAGTATAGCACTACACTAACACTTCCTACTTTTAGAGTATATCATCCCAGAGCACATACTAATGAAGTTAATGGCAGATTCTGTTTTCTAAGACTGTGGTATGAATAATTTTGCTACTCTCAGATTAACAAGTTCATGAGGGATATAACGTTTATAGTTCTAACTAGTCAGCTAAGGTTTCATAAGGAGGACCTCATGTCTAGACCAAAGTCCATTGTGCAAAGCTTTTCTCACGACCTTTTTCTAGGTGCAGTCAGAATTGCTTGAGTATATTAAAAAAAGCTCCACAGCTAATGAAATCTATTCATAAATCTAATATTTACAATCCATGGGACTGGAACAACAGCAAAAGTAATTAAACTGACTTGCATTCTAATTTCCATGACACAGAATACATGTTAAAGAAGAGAGGAAAAAGAAAGATTAAATTTTGCCCAAGAATAAACTGGTATTTTCCAAATACTCATCATCATAATCCCAAAGGTGCAGGCAAGGACTTTTGTCCTACCTCACTTGTCCTTATATCATTTTTAAAGCCATACTACCTACTAAGTACTTTCACATTAATCAAAATGAAAAAACATTCTTGGCACTTCAAGAGGTTTTTCTTGCTGTTTGATTTTGATTTTTTTTTTCCCCCAAAAACAGGCTCCACTTGGGTCATCTCATCACTCTCCTGATTACAACAGTCTTACAAACATCTTTGGTTTTGTTCCTCCGTTTTGGTTAAAACAAAGGCCATTTACAATGCAATATAAACCAGGTGGATATAACACTCCCTTCCCCCATCCCATCTCCCAAGGGGAAAAAAAAAAGAAACTTGACTTTAGCTCCCCCTCACTCTAGACCTCACCTCATTCAGCTGAATTTGATGACCTGTCAGTTAATATCAATGTCACTCCTCTGAAAACTTCTGAAATTCAGCACAAGTGAAGAACACAAGCTTATAGCTCAGCAAAGCCCTCAACAGAGAAAGTACTGACCCAGCACACGTGCTCCTACACAAAAATCCTCCAAAAGCCCTTCAAATATTTTTGCAGTATTTCATTTTGTTATTATATTGGCATCATTTGATTTAGTGAACCCCATATTCTATATGCTACTTGCAACCAGTTCCCTTGTTTCCTCTTAATTTCCAGTTCCTTTGTGAAGTAATAGTCATATTTATGAGTCTGATTTCCACACTGAGAAACCATTAGCAAGACCACAGCAGGAGTGAATGACCCAAGAGGTCTCTGGAGACAGGCTGAGGCTGGCACCCAGTACAAGCAGGCGCCCCTGGCTGATGAAGTTTGAAAAGTTACAGCTGCCAGAGTGCACACTACACCCGATGAGCACCCTAGTGAAAATCATCAGAAGAAAATATACACCAGTTTCTCATACACCATTTGGCTTGGTGCAGTCCTAACAAAGTCAGGACCAATGGGTGCTGTAAATTTATGCATCGGCCTCAAAACTACAGGGACTGTGAAGCAGCACATGCAGCTTCTCCTGCTTCTGCTAGAGGGCAGTGGCAGCTGCTCCTAAGGAAGCCCAGCATCCACTGCCACTGCTGGACTTGAGACAACGTCAGGGCTGAACTGCGCAATACTGAGGGTTTTGGAAAAGTGATCACAATGATCTTTCTCCTGGGAGTTGTGAAGCCTATTATTAACCACAAATATTTTCAGGAGAAAACAGTGAAAGAAAGTGGAAAAGCAAACAAAAGACTGTATTACCTGGAGAAGAGAAAAATTATTTGCAACTAACTTGAGAAATATTTGCAAAGTTTATATTCAAGATCAGTGGTAAACAGATTTCTGCTGCTACAAGAATCTTGCAGACTATAGTCTGTCAGGGTCTACACATTACTGTTGCAATAGACATGTGAGTAATAGTAATAATGGTATCACCTTAAATCTTTCCTCCAGGGAAAAGGTACAACAGCAAAACTGCAGCAAACACATTCTTCATGTTCCTTATATCTTAAAACTCACAGTCATAATCTAGTGAGCAGTTCAAGTGAGTTCCTCAGAACTTTAGAAACACACTAAGTACAATATTTCATTATTTACTGTCCTAAAATAAAGACAGGCTTTTCATATAGTGGCAGTTTGCTTTTTTCTAACCAGCTATTTTGAAAATTTGAGTAGTTTACATTGTGGATATTTTTAGTTCCAATAGACTTACCATCAAATTCCAGCCTTCTGCCTAAAAACTTTAATTCAGTGTCTCAAGCCTGTAATTTCCGATTAATTCTGCAATACTGAAATACAAATCATAACCACCTTGTTTTTGTGCTATTAGGATGCTATTATTTAAAGACAGATTTTACAACCCTAATATCTTAGACAAAAAAAAAAACAATTTGATGAAAAAGTAGAAGTAAAAAAATAGTACATGTTTTTTTATCTTTCTTCCTTCAAATGAAAGAAGTTTAAAGCCTTGTTTGAAAGCATGAAAAACAAAGTCTGTTTCAGAAGTTCAGCTCATGAGGCTATATATATATATATATATATATATGAAAAGCCTATGCCCACAGACTCCAAAGCCTAAAATCTTACACAGCTGTTTATATTCTGATATATACCTGTTCCCCTACAACACTTCCACTCCCTTTCTAAAGGAAATTACATTTTTTCCTCTCTGGTCAACAGAGCAAATAAACTTTTTTTCTTCCTTCTTTCGGTCCTTCAACAGCTACTGCTGCAAGGAGAAGACACAGATCCAATTCACAGACCCTCAGCCTGAGCTAGCATGAGCATTCTTTGTACATTTGCTTACATTTCTCTGTGACCATTGTATCTCTTCCTCCCTCTAGAGAGATGGGTTTCAAGAACTGTGCAGTACATCTCTTAGTGAACAGAGACAAAGTAATGATCTAGACTTTATTCTCACATAATTGTGCACTTGCTAAAAAACATCTGGATTGCTGTCATATACAGGTAGCCTTAAATACTGATCACTGTTTACAAAACAAGATGAAAGTTATTTAACTAAAGTTAAACATCTTGGATTTATTTATCCTGTGCTAAACAAATACTGATATCAAAAAGATCAGGGTATGGCACTAGCTTATTTAAGTTCCCTAGAAGATTTTTCTAAGCAGCAAGAATACTTTATTTGTTTTCTTGATTTGGTCATAACTCTTTTCATGACCTTTAACTTAGGATACATTCAGGTAAAAAAAAATTCAAAGAGAAAAATTGGAAGCTGTGATTGGACATACATCTTGAACCAGTATTTCAATTCTCAAATGCTTTAATTGTCTAGGAGCTTTGACTAACCTCTCTGTACTGCTTGCACCCATCAGCAGTTTTTTATTTACACTGATTTAAGTTTTCTGACTTCAATTAGGAATGCCTAAGGTATGGTTTCATCAATATTCCTGCTCTCCAGAGACTCACATTTTCCCCTCTAGTGCCAACTCCAGGTTTCCTTTCAAGTCTCACTTGTCTGCACAGGAATTCAGCAAACCAGCTTGAACAGTAGTGGGACTAATATTGCTAAACAAGGCAAATATCAGGATGAGTGTAAAATTAGTTCTCTTTGGTCACAAAGGTGTTCTTTCTGTGTTTATCAGAACACTGTTGCAGAGTACCAAGATGATTGGGAGAGTTCAAAATGTCTTTTAGTAGGTTTCTGACTGCAGAGTATTTTGCCAAGTTGCTTTAGAATATTTACAAAGTTGCAAGCTGACACTTGAGTCATTAAACTTTGTTGGCATGCAGAAACAAATTATAGTGAATCAAAACAAAATTCAAGATTCAAAGAAAGGACAAAGATCTCAGCCTTTGTGAGTTTTATATTCAGCAGAGTTTGTGACAACAAGCCTGTTCTTTCACTCATCAATGCAACTTCGAAATGGCATTTTAGTCCTTTCTATCTTGACCCAAGCTGGGCCTGAAATAAGACATTCCACTTCACAGTGGAGACAAAGGCTTGCAAGCAATCAAGATATCAACAGCTACTGCAAAATTTGCAAAATAAAAGCTACTTTCACTTCAAAACAGAGATACTTAAACTATTAAATTAAACATTAATAAAACACAACTGTAATTTTAAGATCTTATGGGTTAGTTCTGTGCTCCATGACAAATGAAGCTGACACATTACGGTGGAAAGCCTGAAGAAGAAAACAGTTACATGTTTAGGCTGATCAAGGAATGAGATCTATGATCTTCATCTCTCTCAACCAAGTAAACCTCCTTGTTGCTGCACTCTAATGTACATTCACCAGCTTGCAGTCTAATTTTGAAGTATGAACAATGGGGTCTCCATTACTTTCCAAGCAAGACTGTTCCAGAGCCTAAAAGATCTCAGAGTTAATGCTGTAAAGATCCACTGCATGAGCACTGAGTTCTATTACTTCAAAAACATATGTTGATAGAGGATGTTAGACTTAGATGACTCACTTTCTCATTAATCAATTTTCATCAGCCATTATAGCCATATCCCTCACATGCAGTGAAACAGTTTTTGCACAAGATTTTCCTTTCCTCTTTATACTAACACCTACATATCACCCTGGGCAACAGACAGCAAAAGATAGCTTTACTTGTACTAAATGTTAAGCTTACAAACAAAAGATCATTTTGGACTTGAGGCCAGCTTGTTTTTTTCTTTCTTATTGGTCTCAGAAAAAGGAGCATTTAAGTACCCTTCAAGACAGCAGTCCTACCCTTAAAGACAGCAGTCCTTCTACTTGTGGTCTTACATCCATGTTTTTTCTCTCAAATTCCCTTTATAGTCACTGTTTGCAAGAGTTCATACCTCAGGGCACTGTAATTTCTTTTCTTTTAGTTCTCCCAGGCCCAGAAGTGCTTGAGTGAGTAGTTCAGACAGATTCATTTCATCCAGGTGTTTGTGTTTGGTATTACCATTAGCAGATTGTTAACTACTATTAACCTGCAATCACATTACGAAAGTACCCTGCCATATATGTTGTCATGCAGATAAGCTCCATATAAAATCTAAAGGGTTCAATGACCTGTTGGTGACAACCAGGAGAAAAAAAAATCTTTGAAGTTTAACCCTAGAGAAAAGTGCTTTAAAAAGTTAATTGCCTGTTAATGCTACCTCCATATTCTTTGTCAGTCTAGAGCAGGACTATGATTTGTTCTGCTTGAAAACTTTTGTTCTTTACCCAGTTGATCGGGATGATACAGAGATTAAGGTTTCCCTGTACTGCAGTCAATACAAAGATTTATATCCCATTTCTACCTTTATCCCCCTGTGAAAGATGTGTGCTAATGTCTTTCCAAGCAATTTGATGGATGAAGGAGTGAAACGGGTCCCAATGTCTCTCCTAACTTTGGGCAGCAGGTTTGTTGCGGAGCCCAGGCAGCTTGGCTCCTGAAACAGACAAGGGTCTGTAAAGGCCCGAGTTTCTGAATTTTGGGACAAAATGGTAGGTTCAAGGGCATATATGGGGTAGGGGAAGGCTGTACCTTCCTGATACCTCAACCAGTGAGAAAAGGAAGAGGGCAATATGTGCAGGAGTTAAAGATGAAAGGATGCTGCACCCTCCAAAACCCCAAGGCTGTGTGCCTCAGTGGACTCTCTCATTTATTCGAATGAAGTTGCAGGACTCCTCTGTGTTCTTTTTGGACATAAACCTCGGGCATTTGTGGATTTTCCTGACACCTGCTTGCCCTGCAGTCAGTTGCAATTATTGAAAGCATAATTAAGAGAGCCTGAAAGGGTCCATCAAATATATTTTGGACATGTAGTAAACACTGATGGAAACGGGTATGAGATACCTCCTACCTGCCATTTTGGTGAGCCTCTGCCATGGGTGAGAGAGAAAACAAAAAGAGAGCAAGGGGTGGGAAGAAAGAAGCTGTTACAAAAAAAGTTCTCCCCATATTCTGTGAAATTAGAGTAATGACCTATTTGAATGAACATAAGAACCCCAGAAGACATTGACTGGAGTGGTGGGAGTAGCGAAGGGAGAGATGGGACAAGCCCGAAAATTTGTGACTAAAAAGTGAAACCCCTATAAAACTAAAACAAATACTGCTTTCACATGAATAGAAGGCTGAAGGATTGAGCCAGAGACAAGGCACAATTAAAGGCTTAACAAGCTACAAAACGAGAGAGGGAGTAAGCATCTTAGAAAACTTGCAGAAATATCCTTGTTTAGACTACCTCAAAGGAATCCAACCAAAATTCACTTCCTTCAATAGTAGATTACTCCATTAATAGCATTGATTAAAAACATGCATTCACATGCATTTGAAGACTCAGTAGGGTCCAGTGGTTGCCAGTTGCTACCACCAGCAGTTTGTTATAGGACTTTGGCTCAAAAACAAATAAATAAAAGCTATTCATAATTTAACCTAAACTGCAAATAATTTGTGAGAGACAAAACATGTGCTAAGTTGCCTGAATCAATTCAAGAGTAAGAAGAGAAAACCTTCTTCAATATTAACTTCATTTAGGTCGTTTGGAAACAAGAGACTGGCAGGAAACATAACTCTTCGAAGCATATGTAAACATATAGAAACAAAATAAACATACCCTGACTTCTAATCAGGAAAGTTATTTTACATAATAAAAAAGCTTTCACTAAAAAAGGTTAGATGAAATTAAAGTAAATAAAAGTTTAAATTGTAAAACAGAAAACTATGCATGATAATCAGATAATTTTCAGCTTTGGAAATGTCATTCAGAAGAAATAACCTAAGTCCTAGAATAAGTCTCACTTGAAATGAAACCGGACAAAATAAGAGTTCAATGGTGAATAATCTTATGCAAGTGAGGGGCATTAGGTGACCTAATGAATTAACTCCTTTCCATTGTTAGCTTCCATGAGCCAATGGAGAAAACCCAAACAGCTGGTGCAGTTTTTCAAAAAGACATGAGTAAAGAGGAAAAACAAGGATTTTGTTGCCACTTAGAACATTAGAAAGACTCCAACAAGAAAGCATGAATTTCTATTTTCCTTTTCAAAAGAATACTGCCAAACCATTAAAAAGGTGTTGATTTTACTATGCATAATGAAGGTTATTTGATTATAATATTCACTCTAAACCAAAGTAAAAAACTTTAGAAATACTTTCTTATTGACAATTGAGAATTTTACAGAACTGTAGTACTTTTGGATTATACATCTCCTGTCAAGTACCTCCTTCAGGCTAAGCAGGTTGGAAAAATTAATTCTAAAACTTCAGAAAGCAAAAATTACAGTAAAATTACTTTGATTTGCTAAACACAGTGTAACAGCTAATCCAGCGAGTTTTTCTAGCATACTGGGACTTTAGAATAGCTTTTTATTTAGCAAGCAGCACTCCCCAGCATCAGACAATTTCCATCCATATTTTGAAAGCACTACGAACTTGTAAGACTAACACACAAAACTTAAATGCACCCTGTTTACACCCATTCAACAGAGTGTTACTTAAGCCAGCAACCAGGCCACCAGAGGCTGGAGGCTAAAGTGGCTGAAACAGAGGGAGTCGAGAAGGACTAAAAATTGCAGGAACATAAAGCTGAATTTGCATTAAGAGATAAAAAGAAAAGAAACAGTACACGTCAAATACATCCAAGGGACTAGAGTACTCCTCTAAAAATTAGAGGCCACAGAGAACTCACAGCTAGGAAGAAACCAGGTTCCCCGCTGCCCAAGTGACTAACCCAGTGTCCTCTTAAAGAAAATGCACGTTTTCTCATGTGGTATTTCTATACAGTTATTTTGGGTACCCCACTATACCAAATATAATAAACTTTTGCATAGCCTTTAAACATAGGTTATTTAACCTCAGAAAAATCTACAAAACATACTAATGTTCCCTGAGCATAGCCACTTTAGACGCCTGAAGAGGAAAAATTTTATACATCCATCCTTTTCATTTCCATGCATCAATCCATAATCAGTATTTTCTATTAGGTAGATAAAGGCAATTTAAACACAACACCACATATGCATTACTCACCAGTCCTACATTCAGACTCCTCAGGTGCTTCTCAGCAGTTTTCACAGATAACTTCCCCAGAGCCAGGAGCCCTTCCCCAAAAAATACAAACTTATTAGCAGGTCTGATCTAGACAAAGGTTCTCAGATACACAGAGAGGGAGAAAACCCAAAAACATTCTCTATTGGCTCAAACACCTTTTATCACTGCAAGCTCCTAAGACTCCTCCCAGGCAACACCTGAAAAGCTGCACCTACCCCCACCCAGGTGAGCACTGATTGCTGCAAGTACCGTCAAATATGGTCCACCAGCTTGGCACTGATCCCTCACAGCTGCTGGTAGTTAGGATGTGCCAAAGAGCATGAAATCCAAAATCTTGGTCTCCTTGTATCGTGGCTCTGATTTTTCTAATCTGAAATGTTCTGAACTTCTGTTCCGTATTAAAATGGGCATCATATTACTTTCTTATAAGACAAGAACAGGGAAAAATAACAGTGGAATATTAGTAGTCACTAAGCTCTCAGATGGTCTAAGGATAAACCCCACGGAAAAGCCTTTTGCTTTGTGATTCTGTTCCCAGGAAGTCAATTGAAACAGCTGCAGTGAATAAGGTGCAAGGTCAGGCACAGCAAAACCGCAAGTTTTGCAGCATTTAGAATAAAAGTAAGTGATGCAGTCACCAGCATAAAAACACTCAAAGGTTATACCTATAGCTCCAGCTAGACCACAAGGAAATCTTTAATGGGTGGGACACTAGTGCTACTCATCACTTGTGGCTTAGTGGGCAAGATTTTTGTGCCCTCTGCTTTCCCCATTATGTGGCATTACGAAGTCATCACAACTTGCATGTGCTTCAGTTATGCATGTGTTACTTGCTATTCGTGACGCACTCTTAGAACTTGTATTTCTGTTCTTTTAGGAGATCAGTGTTTGAACGATCTCACTAATGAGCTTAGGGAATTTCCCAGTGGAACTTTTGTTTCTGCTATTTGTGCACACACAAACCTGCACCAGTTCCCTGTAAAAGACAAGTGCTGCTGTAAGGTACAGTCTACTGATTAGCTGGTATAAGTTTCTTTTTGCCTCTAATTCTTACTGATATAAAACTGTATTTATCAGCTATTTCTGTGAACCTACATATAAATACATTCATACCCACACACCTGGAACCACGTAAGATTAATCCTATGACTACACTGGCTTGATTGTTATCCTATAAATTTGAGCATCTGGACTGAGCTGCTCAGAGCAGGGAGCTACAGAGGGCTTAGACTTGTGGAGGTCTTGCCACATTTTATTCAGTTACTCAGTGCAGCTGAGCAGAAATATTTTAGCCCCTTGAAAATAAAAGGTAGAATACCTCAGCCCAAATAACTTCTACAGATAGTTATGCTAAAAGAATTTTTGCATCCCCTGCCTTCTGGTAAGGCACAATACAGTTGTGTATACCTGAGTCCAGTATGTCACTGAGGGAAAATTGTCTTAAAAAAAGTAGTCTTAGTTCAATAATTCTCTTCAGAAAAAGTTTCATATTCAAAATGTCACTGTAGAAATCACTATAATATATAAAATCTTAGGAATGTTGGAGGATTTTATCCAGAAAATGAGGGAAGAAATGGTGTTTTACATATCAAGGGATTTATTTGAAGAATACTACTGAATGCAAAAGTATTAGCATTCAGTAGTATTCTTCAAATAGACCAACTTTTGTTGGTCTCTAATTCAAGTAAGGGTATTCATTCATTGCCACATGTTGCAAAATGAAATTTTTGTATAGTTGTCCGAAAGTAGGATAGCAACTGGGGGGAAGGGGAGGAAGGGTAACGCTATACACCCAGCTGAAAAATTCAAGTTCAGAAAGATTTTGTTTCTCATTAACAAGAGAAATATGCTTATCATTTCTCAGAAAAAAAATACTGGTTATATATGTTTCACCTCAGGCTTTTAAAAAAGCCATTTCAGCAAGCTGTTGTCTTATACATAGTGGCCTTGATCCTGATCTCAGTGTCTCCATTAGCATCTCCATTGTCTTCATCAGGATTCCAGAGTTTACATCCAAATTTGCTTTTGTGATGGACAATGCAGCCCAAGTAGCAGTTCTGAAAAAGAAATGAGGAAGAACTAAAAGGAACCAAATCTTCAGAGTAAATATTGCCAGCGGAGCTGCAGCTACAACATCCACCATTCTTACTCTCAAAAAACCCAAAATTATCTTCCTGTCACAACCTATATCCATCCAGGAAGCTGCACCTCCCATTGCACACATAAACATCTTTCCATGCACTGATGCAGAAAGAATCTCACTATTAGCAAGTGACTGAAACTTGTGTTTCAGCCCTTCTTAGTGTTTTACTGTTGTTTAGCTACCCTATATAGTAGAGATTTAATTTCTTGATTAAATTTTCTGAAATTCTACCAGATGTTGTTAAAAATTAAAAAATAGGTCAGTTCCTGTTAAAATCTAGAAGAGTGTATTGCACCTGAACCGGTTTAAGTAGTAGGAACTGCAGCACTGCCCAGAGGAGGACATGAACTGCCCCAAGCCACTCACAACCAGTTCCAGATGGCTGCAGTGCTGGTGTAAGCAACTTACTGACCCCAAAACTTCAGCAGTGGGTGACCTGCCCTGGGGCAGAAACAGCCTCGCAAGACCCCAGCTGTGGGTCACCAGGGGAGAAGGAATGGTTCTGTGCTAATCTTGGACCCTGTGCTTTCCATCTCCGCTCCAAAGAAATTGGGGAGCTACATGTGTACAAAACTGAGGAAGGTTTGGCATAGGAAGTGGGGTGGAGCAGTGTTTGAGTTAAGCTGAACCTGGGGAAAGCAAAGGACAAATCTTTCCTCAGGATTTGTTTTTTTCTGCACATTTTCCTTCTCTCTGAATACTCAAATCAACAACTAGAAAATTGGTTTAGCTGGAAACATGATATAGTAAAAATTCTTCAAGCTGATTCTCTTTTGCTTATGAGAGAATCCATAGAACTGTATGCACTTTACATCAGTTAAACTAACCTGTCTGCACCCTGCTGCTAGTCAGCCACTGGGACCACAGCTTACACAGTGCATCAACTACATGAATCATACAGACAATATATTCTTTGAAAAAGAAACACAGAAGCTATTCTTTTTGAGAAAGCTCTGCAAGATTTGCATTTTTTAAACCTGCATTTACTGGATTTTTACTGAATTTACTAAAATTAAGCAACCACTGGCTTTTCTGAAATTAGTGAACACCTACAATTCAATGTCTTCATTGAGCTAGTCCAGTTTTAGAAGAGGGAGCTGGTTTATCGGTCACTCATCATCACCATAAAATTCCATTTGAGCACCTTCATTGATTCCATATCTAGAATTTTGCATACTAAGTAAATTTTATTATACAATCAGGTTCTGCTCCCAATGTAACCATGAGAAAATTGCACATAAGAGGCAAGGAAATCATTTTAGTTGTAGACTCACTTCAGCAATAAAATTGAAAGTCTCACAGCCTTCTTGGGGGATCACTGTCTAGACCAAGCATGTTTTGGCAGACTTGTACATCTAAATACACCCAAAAGAACCAAAATCTCCATTCAAACACATTTCTCCTCTCAGTCAACTTCCTCTGGAAATCTGGAGCCAGAAATAGGAGACAAACAGAAAGCTTCAAAGAGATTCATTTTCAGTCTGGACTTGTGGAATGCAGTATAGACGGTATTTGTGTTACTGAGACAAAGACATTTAGATAGCCATGAAAACAGATCTTTAACCCAAGAAAGTGTTTTGCTTCCCTTCCTAATCAAGAAGTGTATACATGCACTGTATAGAAATTAAATTGAAATATATAAAATACATTGCTATTTGCATCTATTTCTCCCCTTTCTGTTAATTTGTAGTTATCTGGTCCTATATTTTCACAAACATCTTGAAAATGTTGTCTTGAATTGTGTCTTGAAAACAGACAAATGTTGGTAACAAAGTGGCTAGAGAAGACCTGAGATCTGCTGAGCTTGGATAACTTCACTAAGTTGCAGAGTCCTTTGTAGGGCATTTAAAAAGAAAAGGTCTTGGTCTGTCTAATACCTTATACTAAAATTCCTTGCATATGTACAAAACCATCCAGTGTAACTTCACTCTGTTGCAGTACTATCAGCAGCATAGCATCTGTTTGCAGAAACAAAGGCCTAACTTATCAAAGGTTTTCAGGCATGTACCTTCTAATTAGTTGTCTAACTCTCAATGAAATTAATAAGATATAAACACCTAAAGAATACAAGGTGCTTTACCTACAGCCCACTCCCTAAAAAATTCAAGTACAAAGAACAGTCATTATAATTACCAGTCAAATGATGAATTCCCAGGTAAGAAACACAGGGTAAATGAATTCTTTTAAGTCCACTTTATGTGAGTGAAGAAAATACATATATGTTGCAGTAAAGTGTGGCCACAACTATAAAAACTTTTCTCAGTAACCTGTGATTGAAAGCAACCTGATTTAACACAGTAATAGCAAAGAGTCTAGGCTCTTCTGTTTGCCAGCTGCCTTGCCCTTATCTCCACTCACTAGGGGTACAGTATTAGGAGGATCCTTTGGCCTGAACAAGCACAGGTATTCTTGGGTTTGGTGTTTTCTTTCAGTATTTGACACTCCAATCTATGTGGACATTCCTATCTCCTTTAGAGTCTATACCTAAGGTCCAACAGAGAGTTTGCTTAATGCAGATTTCAGCAGTGACAGGCATTTAGTGACAGGCATGAGATTTCCAGAGGAAGTTGACTGAATGACTCTAAGATACATTGCCATGTTTATTATTATTATTATTACAGCTAAAACTGAACTGTTGTGGTTCACTTTGATTAAGTTCCAAGTCATCTTAAAAATATCACAGCATTCAGCCTTACACTGCATTTTTTGCTAATGTTTTTATGAATCTCTGTAACATCCGCCTTTGCAGACACCAAATTGTATTTTTGCCTCTATATTTCTCCCCTGTCGAAAGCTTCTTATTTACAAATGGCAAGCTCTCTACAAGGCAGCAGGTTCAAGCTTGGAAAATTGTCATTCTTCAGGTTATCCTCCACTCTCTGACACTAAGTTCTTACCTTCATCAGAGAGCTTTCAATTCCCTTCTTACTTACGGGAGATAAAAGCCCTTATATTCCTCCCAACAACAGGTTTTCATCTTCTTTATGTGCACAATAGATTTCAGCTTTCTTCCCCCCAGCCTTGCCAATTTCCCTAATTATCTGTCAGTGGTGCCAAGAGCTCCCACATCTATCATTCCACAGTATCACTCCATAGTCACTGCCGCAGCTCAGCATCACTGCATCAGCTATCTGTCCTCCAAACAGTTTTACACACTGACATGGGGACCACCTCTCACAGTCAAGTGTATCACTAAATAACCCTCTTTCTTCTCTTTCTAAGCAGCTACTGCTTGTCACTTCCAGCTGTCCTCCTCTGTCGTCATAGTCCTCCTACTACAGAATTGATTTCTACATTCCTCATGCTGTTGGTATGAAATATCATTCACACAGTTTAACAAATCTTGGAAACTTCAAAACATGTTTCTTCATTATTTTCTTCAGTGTTGCTTTCTACTTGCTGCATGAATTCTGTTGCATCCTGTAATCAGTATGATTTTAAAAAATCACAGTACCTTTCTGAAAGTTACAGGCGAATTTGAAACACCCTAGCCTTTTAATTTGATGCATCATTTAGACAAGCATTTACCTGTGTGCCTTTAGTGTACACACTCTGTGAATCATTAAGGGAGGAGGTGTAAAGAGTGCCTGCAAATCCCTGGAATAACTCTTGTACATAAAATTACTCATGGATGTAATGATTTGTAGTAAGAAGACCATATTTTATAGATTAGGACTGTTCCATAGAATGCCTGGAACTGTTTTGAACCACGGGATATTAAACTATGTCAATACGCTGTTGTTTTTTTAAGAGTTGAAAAGAGAAGAAAATTGCTGTAAATCAAATAAAATGTTTCTGAAGGCCATTATTTTAAACTCATTTGACCACTGAATCAGATAATTCTGCCAGGATGTTGAGTAGAAAGCTCTCTTTTTCAGGCTATCCTTAATGTTTCACAGCTATTTCCAAGTAAATTGTTTTAAATAAGCAAATATAATTTCCCCAAGACAAACAGTGATTTTTATGCTCCAAGATGGTCAATAAAAAATGATGAGCTACATTTAGTGGAAGAGTTGGAGTCTTTGCTATTTCTCTTACATTCTTCTACAAACAGAAGTCCAACAGGTTAACTTTGTTCTATCCTGCTGTATTTAGTACTCGCAGTACTCTTCTAATACTAGAAGTGTTTACTGATTTCTGTGTAGTGCCTCAAGGCCTTAAAATGAATGTGATTTATGACTGGCAACTTATCTGAGGTATATGATATAAGACTGAAAATATTTTTCAGTTCTATTCACAGTAATCTTACATCAGAGTCTATAACTTAAGCATCTCTTCTATTTTTTTACTTTTTCCAGTCATATTTCACTTCACTGGGATGCTAATAGAGTTAATTTTTTAAGCCTTGATCCAAAGCCCAGGGAATTCTGTGGAAAGACTCCATTCAACTTCTGTGTACTCACTGCATGCAATGCTTTCTCAAAACTGTTTTGTGATCCTTTAGTTGACAAATTATATTTAAACGAAAATGTTTTAATTTATTTGTTTTCCCTTACTTTGTTATTGATGTTTCATGCTATATATCAAAGAATAAACTCACATAACAAAGGAATTTTTTTATATAAAAAGCAGGCACAAGACTAGAATCTATTGCTTTCTCTATACATGACAGCATTAAATCAAAGAGGGAATACTGCAATTATATTAGCAAAAGACAGATCCTGGCTTCTTACACAACAGATGTTTTGATGGTTTGACAGTTAGCTTTGCACTATCCGTGGACTATTCTAATATTTACTTAAATATTAAGTAAATAGGTTGCTAGCTCAGAATAACTTTTATTATATCAGAATCAGAAAACGCTGAGAAAATATATAGGCAAAACAGTTCTGTATTATATGCTAAGAAGTAGTCTGAGATCAGTAACTCACTAAACAGTCATCCTTCTTGGGACTTTCATAATGCAGCATTTGCAATGGGGAAACTGACACATGGATCAATGTAACTAGGAATAACTTATATGTTTGAATTTTTAAAATAAAATCATCAAACACAGCCTAGTGTCAGAGCTAGGGTTAGGGGCAAGAGGCCAGGTCACAACTTGCCCATGCATTTGGGTATTTCTTGAAATAGAGATAGCTGCACAGCTTCATAGCCTTGCCCATCTGCATTTGGATTAGGACAGCACTCCCTTCTGGATGCCGTCCAGATGGGTCTCAGCAGACTTGAGAGCTGGGCCTGTGCAAATTTCAAAAAGTTCAACAAGGCCAAGTGCAAGGTCCTGCACCTGGGTCAGGGCAATTCCAAACATGGATATATGAAAGCAGCCCTGAGAACAAAGACTGACTTGGGAGGGGTAGTGGTTGATGTGAAGCTCAACATGACCCAGCAATGTCAGCCCAGAAACATCTGGGTCCTTGTCTGCATCAAAAGCAGCACAGCCAGAGGGCAAGGGGAGGGGTTGTCCTCCTCCTCACTGCTCTCCTGATACCCAGTCTGGAGTGATGCATCCAGCTTGGGGATCCCCAGAATAAGAAGGATGGGGGCCTGCTGAAATGGGCCTAAAGGAGGCCATGAAGGTGATCAGAGGGCTGTAGCACCTCTGCTGTGAAGACAGGACAGGCTGACAGAGTTGGGGTTGCTCAGCCTGGATACAAGCAAGCTCCAGGGAGATCGTTGAGTGTCTTCCAGTACCTAAAGGAGACCTAAAAGAGAGCTGGAGAGGGATTTTTCACAAGGGCACATAGTGATAGGACAGCAGGAAATGGCTTTAAGCTGAAGGAGGGTAGACTTAGATTAGGTATTAGGAAGAAATTCTTCACTGTGAGGATGGTGAGGCACTGGAACAGGTTGCCCAGAGATGTGGTGGAACAGTTCCATTCCTTGAACTGTTGAAGGTCAGGCTGGATGGAACTTTGAACAACCTAGTCTAGTGGAAGGTTCCCTCTCCATGGCAACTGTGTTGGAACCAGTGATCTTTAAGGTTCCTTTCAACCCAAACCATTCTATGACTCTGTGATTCTGTGATACCTTCCTGTCATACAGCTTTCCAATTGCCTTCAGACTTTTCTTTTTGGCTGTGAAATTTCTGCAGTTGAGAAATAATCTTTCTTTTTATTTCTGGAGAAACTGCTACTTTAGATTTTATAAACACCAAAGTCCCATATATTCTCTGTGGTGAACATTTCTTCTAAAAGCAGAAGCTTTTGACATGACAGCTGCACTAAAAAAAAGTAACTACATGAATTCTGCTGCACACTGAGAAAAATATCATTACCGCTTGATAGAGAAAACTGTAAAAAATCAGATTTTGTAGTCTTTTACCTTTGGAGAAAACACTGATTTAGCATTGTATATTTCATTGATGCAGTCCTGTTTATTTGCAGAGGCCATGAGCCTGATGATGGAAAGAAACAGACACTATATTTGCTCCTTCTTTTAAAGCAAGAGCTTTCAGAAGTTTCTTTACTTTACCATTTGACCTTTTCTGGGCCAGATTGCCAACCCTCTGTTACTTTGCCCATGGTTCTTTGCTGTGTTTTTTGTTTGCTTTACCCTATGACTGTTAGAGCATCACCAAAGGTCATTAAAAGTCTCCTTTTATCTGCAGTTTATTATTCAGAAAAGAAGATCAGATATTCTTGATTTAAACTTTTTTTATGTCTGTGTGTAGATGCCACAAAACCCTTGGGCTTTCAGTTTTCAACAGTACTAAACTTGCATTCAACTTAATTTCTTGTTCATTAAATCTACCTAGAGGGCAGGTGTTTTTCTAGCTCTTAAAATATTCCACCTCTTATGTAGGCTCTTGATGGGGTTAGAAACCTGAGCCTATTTTAAAAAACTAGATGCTAAAGGAAAAATTAAGTTTCTACTGTTACTTAATTCCATCAACTAGAATTTCTACTCACTATGATTTACTTGCCTGATGTAGCTTTTCCAGTTATTCA
This sequence comes from Passerina amoena, assembly GCA_013401095.1. Classification (NCBI taxonomy): domain Eukaryota; kingdom Metazoa; phylum Chordata; class Aves; order Passeriformes; family Cardinalidae; genus Passerina; species Passerina amoena. Next base: position 739,069 of record WBNP01003239.1, on the reverse strand, counting down.
GTGTCTTCTGACATTAGAGTATTTTTACAAAATGTTTCCTGATATATTTTTCAAGCCTTAACCACATACTGATTGGGGGTTTTTAACCTTCTCTTAACATCACAACTTTTTTTATGCCTAGCACCTATTGTTTTTTTTTCTCTGAAATTTCTTTTATTTGTCATTCTGACAAAATTGTGTTCTGCTGTCTGTTTCCTGAAAATGTGGTGTTAATATAATTTTTGCCATGTTTCTCTAGCCATGCAACAAATTCCATTAGAAGTTTTTCGTTGTTTTGGATTTTTTTATCTATAATGTCAATTTTTAAGATCAGTTTTAAATAACTATACCTACAATGCTACTGAGATAGGCAAAGGCAGACAGAAACATTTTTGGGATTTAACAGTACTCTGAAATTTTTCTCGAAGTGATGTTGTAATTTTAGAATATTGAAGAATCATTTTAGAAGTAGAAAAAGTATTAAGTTTGAATTTGGGGAGTAGGTTTGTTTTTTCATAAGTTTGTCTCTGTCACTGAGTTTCACAAGTCTACAATATGATCAGGGAATTCATGGAGCATTATTCACTGTCAAAACTCTGGATTAGAGCTCTGCTCCAATTTTCAGAAAAAAAGAAGGTGACATTTCAACTTTACTTTTTACATAAGATTAAAATCTTTACTTCTAGACACAGGGAAAATAAATTACTTTGAAAATTCAAGAGTGAAGTAGACATTATTTTCAGCAAAACCTCCACATAATAAAGAAATTTTAAATTCATTTTGCATGTAAATGTTTCTCTTGTATTACATTTAATTTTCTATTAAGAAATGTGAGTCCTATAAAGAAGACGTGCAAAACTAAGAGGTATTATTGCAGTATTGCTTTGTATAATCTCAAGCTGAACAAATGTTTCTGATGTTCAGTCTACATCCTTATTCTTTAAAATCTTGATTGTCAAGAAGTAAGAACAGAAAGTTCTCTGCTCTTTTCTGGAATATCTTTAATAATTTACAAATTTTAATTGGGTCTTATCACACTTCTCTTATTTTACCTCTTTGTGAAAATTTATAAAAGGAAAAAGAGTTTGCTGTATTTTTGAAAAGGATCCATATGTGCACTTTCTACAGCCAAATATACAAATTTCTACCAGTCTTTTTAAGGTAAAGGCAAGGGATATGATCTCATGCCTGATAATGGAAACTCCTATTAAAACAATCTAAGAGTGTTCATTCTTGCCTGTTGCTATGACTCATGAAACCATAAGATGTCTAGTTCATATCTGTGGCAAATTAGAGGAGCAAGCATTCTTTATTACTTTCCACAGGTCATTGGAATAACAACACAGAAATACAGCTGTTCTGTCATTGTTACATAGCATAAGCCTTTTTTTTTTTTTTTTTGGTGTCTCTTTTTTTCAGAGCAGCCTCATGACACTGGGAATAAAGAAAAAGCACAACTAGCACAAAACAAAATGCATGAGGCAAGGTCTCAGAAAAGGAACAAAAGAGTTTGTTTCCAGGGCTGTTGATCTGATCATTAGCTACAAAACCCTTTTGTAGCATTTGCAGTTCTGCTCATTCCCACCAGAGGGGGGACCGAAGCTGCACTTTTTCAATACATTTGCATGTAAAATCTAGTGTTATGTGCTGTGAAGGGGCAAGAGAGAGTTGGTTGGATTAAAAATTCAGACCTAGGGCATGAAATTCTTGTATTTGCATTTTTCCATATAAAGTTTGCCTTAGCTGAAAGGAAAATATTATAACTTTGGTCAAGTGGGCACAGAACTGAAGAGCTGGCATATATGTCTAGGAACATGAAATAAGCATTTTAAAGCTGCTAGCAGAAATTAATTGCTCATGAATACTGAACAGTCACCGAGTTCTAGTGAGCTATGCACCAGTACTTTATCCATGTATGTATTTTTGCCTGACAATATGGCTCCAAATTTTTTCCTTTCTCCTTTTCAAATTAAAATTCTCCTACGCCACACATATGAAGTCTTAAGTCTTAGACTAAAGTTTTTCTGTAACCCAATTGAATCATAACATCCACTGTTTTCATACTTTCTTCCTTTCAAATCCATTAGTTCTTCGATAGCCCTCCTTTACTTCCTCCCATGCCCAGGATACGTTGTGATATTAATCACAAAATGTGCCAGGTCGGAAGTGACCACAGAGGTCATTTGGTCCAACCTCCCTGCTCAAACAGGGTCATCCTATGGCTCATTGCACTGGACTGTGTCCAGATGGTTCCTGAATATTTCCAGTGAGGAACACTCCATACCCTCTCTGGGGAATTTGTTCCAGTGCATGGTCACCCACATGGTAAAGAAGTTTTCCTCATATTCAGATGGAATTTCCTGTGCATCAGTTCCTGCTTTCTGTCTCTTGTCCTATTGCTCAGCACCATGAAGAGGAGCCTGATCCATCCGCTTGATATCCTCCCTTCATCTAGACATTGATGAGGCCCCACTCAATCATCTCTTCTGGAGGCCGAACAGGCACAGCCCCCTCCGTCTGTCCTCCTGAGCTTCAACCTCCTCATCATCTTCATAGCCCTCCACTAGACCCACTCCAGGAGCTCCATGTCTTTCTTGTACTGAGGAATCCAGAACTGGACACAATGAGCTGAGCTGTAGAGAGCTGAGTAGAGGGGCAGGATCACCTCCCATGACCTGCCAGCAAAGCTCTTCCTAATGCAGCTCAGGATCCCATTGTCCTTCTTGGCCACAAAGGCACTCCTGGTCATGGACAGCTTGTTGTCACCAGGACCTCTACACAGAGCTGCTTTCCAGGAGGTTCCCCCCGGCCTGGGGTTATTCCTCCCCAGGTGAAGGACCCTGCATTTGTCTTTGTTGAATTTCAGAAGGTTCCCTCCTGCCTATCTCTCCAGTCAGGTTCCCTCTGAAGGGCTGCACAGTGCTCCGGGGTATGGGCCCCCCTTCCTGGCTTTGTGTTATTAGCAATACTCATTCCAAGTGAGCTGACCCTGCTTTCATCTCCTGTGCATTTCCTGCTTATGCTTGAATAATGACAGGAGTGAGGTGGATCTCATCTCCCCCTATAAACTGCCAGCAGACAGGGTCCCATGGTTATGGAAACCAAGCCCCTGTTGACAACACCAGCAGTGTACCAGTAATTTATTTGGTAAATCAGTTTTTCCCTCAACATTTACCATAACTGAAGGTATCAAGGAGAAAACTATCTCAGCACACAGACCGTTGTCCAGTGTCCCCAGAGTTCTGAAAACATGTATGATGGTTTCAAATTTGCCCTTGTTTTCACCAATGCCTACATGAAAGACTTACAGGGGGTAATAGCCAGGTATGAGAAGCCTTGGCAGTCTTTCTGTGACATCTCTGATTCAAGCTCCTAGCAGGCAACAAACTCCTCAGGACAGAGGTTAGGTGGGCAGATGGGTGTCCCCGTCCCCTGCAGTGAGAAGTCACCTACTTGCCATTGCTCATTGCTTCTTCCAGGTGATCCTGTGTGGCTCAGGGTCTGGTGACTCAGGTCTCTCAGCTGTTGCTCAGCTTCTCTGCCTCTAGGAACTCCCTGCCCAGATCATTCTAGTGCTCAGAACGCACTGTAGCTGCTCTTAGAGTTGTTGCTGTTGCCTTTGTCAACACTCACCTTGCTGACTGACTCTAATTCTTCTAATCCTTTTACCAAGTATTGTTATTTAGTTTTTAAATTCCCCAAGGCTATTTTCAGCATATAGGGGAAGCAAAAGCTTCCAAAATAGTTATTCAGGGAGGTTCCCTGAGCTATATATAATTTTTAAATAGATGAGGAAAAGTATGTCCCTGATTCCAGGTCTGTAATAACTGCATTACTTTAATGTTCAAGACAAATAAATTGCTCTTAAATTTTCATAGCTTCTTTTTGCTCAATTACAATTATATTCTGTGTTTTCTCTGTGCCGTGATTTAATTCTAAATATGAAATACTGTGGGAAAATTTCCACCGTTCCATTCGCACTCCCTGAACAAGCACAAAACGTTGTTCCAAACACAATACATGATGCAACATCTATGTTTCAGTAACCAGTCTCATAAGACTGTATTTAGAGAGACATGAACCATGTGTGGTCATATAAGTTCTCCTAAACACATCTGGGTTAACGCCTTGAAATCCTGACCTGTGGCAAAGTCAATGTATTAAATTCCTGACCGGTAAAAAGATTAAAAATATTATATTCACATTCAATTTGAAGACTTAAAGTCAGATGACTAAACAGAAAATGGGCCATAATTTTTAATGTTTCTTAGCTATAGAGACATTCAGTATCCCCTAAACTAAGGAAAATGTTTCATTTTTGTTAACCAGGTAATACACATCTGGGCACATAAAGAAATTCAAGTTTCTGTATCTGGTCTCCTGGCAAACCTTAAATGAATGCATGCACATAAAACCACACAGCCTGAAAAGTCAGCCACTTTTAATGTTTTCAGCAGGGCTCCCTCCAGGGACCCTGAAAGGTAAATTGGCTGCCCATTCCCTTCCAGAACTCCTGCTATTCTTCAAGCAAGTTCAAAGCCTCATACTGACAAAAGGCAATTGTCACATATGGTAACACCTATCTTTCCAACATCCATATGAGTATACTCACCTTTAACAAGGTGAAATAAGTGTCTAAAACAGAATGAGAGAAAAACATATACCCTCCTCTAAGTTAAAGAAAGATGAAAATATATGGGACAGAAACTGTTTATTCTTCAAAATACTGATCATTTAAGCAGGCAACAGCGTTGTCTCCCTCCTAGTCTCTCTAACAAAACCTCTTCTAATTTTTTGATGGAGTCTTTTCCTTCAGTTTCTTAATTAGTACTTGTATCTGGGGGTTTAATCACAAGATTCTTCCTTTTGCAGCTGAATCTTTGGGTTATAGTCCTGTGAAACCAGTTTGTATCAAGCTCAGCAGGTCTGATTTTATTTGTCCTCTGCAAACATGTTCCATTCAGGACCACACAATAGTAATCTCGCTAAATTGTCCCCGCTCTAGGTAAAATATTTTGTGCTTAGAACAAAAGAATTTCTGGAGATAAAAAGATAAAACTTTTTACAATAGACTGTCTAGACTGTGAAGAGTATCATCGTTTGGATACAAAAGTCTGAAATTCTTTAGATTTTTCTCTGCAAAATTTGTCTTGGTCAGCATGTTTTTCAGACAGCATCAAATATCGCACTTGATTTCTTAAGGCTTGTGGTTCTTTAGCATTCAACAGAGAGCTTGTTCTCAGGCTTGCAAAGCAAACCAGCAATGGCATTTTCACTGAAGGTTGGAAGGTACAATTGTGGCCATTCTGACTTCTCAAAGCCTCTCAAAATGACAGGTCAATAAAGAATCATAGAATATACAGTATACAGTAACTTTCTTCTCTGATGCAGTCACACAAAGACAAAAATGCTCAGAAAAATTGCTGCCTTGCAGTATTCTTAATGTTATTATGTGTATTTCTGAAAAATATATGTGTATATTCGATTGCCTTTAGGCAGAACCTTTGGTGTGCACCAGGTGGCTCCTTTAACTTCAGGTAGTTTGAATCACTCTGTAGAGCAGAGATCATAAGGAAAAAATTTTTTTTTTGTTAATATCTAAAAAAGCAAGCAAACAAAAAAGCTTTTGGGTTTTCTAATCTTGTAAGTGGTAAGTTATCCTATCACTGTCCTTTCTAACTCATTTTACCATTCACTTTCATGGTATAGATATAGTGGGGTAAGTCTATCATCCTACAGAATCACACTGAAAATCTGTCTAGGTTCACATCCCTCTACACTTTCTCATATCCTTAAGTGCTAAGATATCTTATGCCAGTCTGCTCACTGAATGTTTGGCATATGAAATCATCCCAGCTTCTTCCTGGAATACTTCTCTGTCTTCAGGCTGGGTTACTTGAGAAAAGAGTAGTCCAAGTCCTTACTCAGTCTGAATTCATAATCTATCACAGATAAATGGAGACAGGTAAGCCCCAGCACCACAGTAAGAGTTATATTTCCTTCCTAAAACATTTATCCCTTATGAGGAATACTACGTAACAGAGTAAATATGATCCCATCAGCAGCTTTTGTCTCTGTCCTAGAAACACAACATACTAGCAGCTCTGTTCGCCTTCCAGAGAGTTTTAAAATAAATATTATATTTAGGATGTATAACACATCCCTCCTTAAGGCTGTATCTTTCCACCTCCTGCTATCTGTGGTTTCATCACAGAAAGCCATGAAGTGCCTCCCTGATAGTGTTGCTGTGATTGTGCAGCCTGGTAGTAGGAACATCACCAAACAACAGTGTATAAACGCCCATGTGGATGCTCACGTAGTTATTTCTTCATGTAATGATGAAGGTCTTGTGAGACTGGCGAGGAAGGCACTGTGTTTTTGCTAAAAATCTCCTTGCAATGGGACCCAAAGGCAAGTCACACAGTTTGTCAAAGTTTGTTTGTCATCAGGTGCAGTGCAGACATGCTAAAGGCAAAATAAAAGCTATGGTGTGGACACACCTTACATACAACACTGTAAATTGAATTTGGAAAGAATTTTCAGACAGACAGCTGTATTGCTCAAATTTAGCTGCTTAACTTCAAACTCCCATGCCTGAGCATACTAAATATTATCATACTTTCGTAATACTTTGATGCAACTAGAACTGGAGAAAGACAGGCAGAATCTGACCCAGTGATGCACTGAACAGATCTCAGGGAGATAATAACCAGATTTGGTCAATGATGGCTAAAAATTGAAACAGCTTTAATTTTCATTGACATCTGGCCTGTCTGCTTCCTGTTGGGAAGAGGTGATGAACTAATTTGGATAAAACCTTGTTTCTTCCCTCTCTGTACTTCTAACATAAGCCATGGATATAGAATTGCAGTAACAGTTACCACTTTTCAAATAATCTTTAAAGAAGCAGGCTATTTCACAGCTTTTAATTTCAACAAAGTTATGATTTTGAAATGGGTTTCTGTTTACTACAGTTAAGTTACATTATTTAAGCCCTTAAAAACAAAAACAAAACAAAACAAAAAAACCCAAACAGAAAACCAACCGCCTAATACTCCACTGAATTCCAGAAATAAAGGTGCTTTCCCCATTGGATCACTGCCCCTGGCTTTCAAGGTCAAGGATGGCTTTCACCTTTTGAGACAGTGCAACATCCTGCTGCATTGAGGTCAAAGGTGATCTTAATAACCCAACACGGCTCTCTAGGGGTCCAAAGTCCACCAGTACGGAGGACAACTCATGTTCAATAAAAGCACATAATCTCTAACCTCTTTAGAGATTTTCATCTCAGTCCTCAGAAAAATATGAAAAACAGTTTAACAGAAACATAATGAAACAGACTGGAACAGCTTGGAATGTAAGCAATCTTTGCAATGGATCAGTGGTCTCTGTCTTTCAGAACATAATCTCTACTGTAAATGGGACCAGCTACGAACCAAGAGAAATTAGTGAAATACAGTATGCAAATATTGGTAATACCTATTTCTTGGTATAAAGCATCTAGCAAATGTACCATTTTCCTCTATCCAAACGCTGCAAGCGAAACAAATGTTATTATGCCAGTGTTTATACAACAGTTCCAAACAGTATTAGCTTAGAATTGTAATAAAACACATTATCCTTCACAATAATCTTTAAAGAAATAGGTTTTTAAATGAAAGTATTTAATAACAGAACATTAAATTTTGAAATTTGTTTTTGTTGGTGAAATTAAGTAGAATGTTTTCATCCTTTAAAATTAAGTGCACAAAAAACCATCTTAATTTTAGGACCACCAACTGTGATCATGCTAATAGAAATGGAAATTATGAAATAAGACACATAATTTTAATTCATGAGCCTGCCTCTTGTTCTTCAATTTCCCTGCTGCACTCTTAAGTGCGCAAAACCTTTTACAGATAGTGCCATGACATTTGTTTCCTGGATAACCAGCCCTACAGTGTCCTTTTATGACACTTGTAGGTACACCAATGCTGGAAAAAAGCCTGCAAAGAGATTTAATAAAATATGGAGCATAACTAGCTACTGGAGAGAATTTTAAATTGTATTTCTGTGCATCTTTAGAATTGTTTATTAGGTCTGTATACATATAGGAAGACCAATTAACTAAGGCACTATGAGTCCATGAGAATATCCTATGTAAATATAATGAATGAATTCTGTAAGCAAATGCCTCTGTGAAATAAATTATTCAACTGTTTTGGCAGACAGATTGTCCTTTATCTAATGCTTCAGTTGAAAGCAGAAGAAAATGCAACTGGAGTAGCCTTGTAACATAACATATGTAAATCTTTCCTGAGCTATTCAGTGGCAATTTAAATGCCCTTAAGCATGGAGGCTGATGGTCTCGGTAATTGTTTTCCCAGTCATTTGGGAATCTTCTAATCATTCCTTAAATTTTGCATCAGTAACACCTGTACTCTTCCATCAGCTCGCACTTCTGTGCTGCTTTTGGGACTGTGGGCAGAACTAGCTGCTGATGTAACTCCAAATTCCACTGCAAAAACATGTGCACAGACAGCTCTTGATTCAGTGGAGATGTTATCTGTATGTGAACAATGAATATTAACAAGTCTCCTCCTGCCGTGCAGATTTAGGTCGAGTTGCTTTATACTGCTAAAGAAATGTCAGTGTTTTCTGTCCCTCATTTATATACCCATTGCATAAATCTGAATGGCACTTAGGGAGAACACATTTGGATGAAAGGAGCTATAGAAATTGAGCTAATGCAGTGAATCTAAGTACAAATTAATTCATTTATCATGATACAGATATTTGAACAGATGAGTATTTTCCTATATCCTACTCAGCCTCCTTTCATATATTGCTATTGTTATAAGAGACAAGATAAATCCCAGAAACTTTATCAGTTAGCAAACTTTCTTTTCTCTATGTGAGTGACAAAGAGAGAATCACTTGTTCTATGTAAGGCTCTTAGCTCTTATGAACAGTCTGCAGCCTTCCAGCCATTTTATTCATGTGTATGAGCATCAGCCAACTATGGCCCTTTTGTCATTAATAAAATTTAGTTAAATTTCAATGCATGTTTTCAATTTATATATCCATACTAGAGAAATGATCACAACTATACACACCCATTATCTTCACAATTAGCCACACTCATACAAGTATCTTTAACACTGTCAGATCTGGAATCAGCTTAGATGGAATGGCCCCAGCGGCTTGTTGACTCCAGCAAAGTTGTCATTGACTACAAAGAAATAGATTTAATCTTCCATTAGGGTAAGTTTTACTGGCTTTTGTCGGGGTAAGTGGCTGCAGCAGATCAGCATAAAAGTTCATCTAGCCTGGCATCCTGCTATGGGAGATGGCCATGTGTGAGTGCCTGCCCAGAGGTCACACAGCGGTGACTTTCTGATACGCTTTCCCAGCTGCAAGCGTTTGTGGCTTTGTGATTTTCTGAACCAAAAGTGTTATCCCTGTAGTTAATAACACCCTCATGGATCTATTTTCCATTCTAATTTGTCTAATTGCTTTTTGACACTATGTAAATGTTTAAGCAGCCACAGTGCCCTGTTGCAAGCAATGCTTCAGCTTAATTATGAATTGTGGGAACACAAAAAGCCTGATCTGCAAAGGGCACATATAGCTCCTGAGAGACTTCAGAGTTAGCCTGGCCTTTGGAAAGGATTTAGGATGAATTTACTGTAATGGGCTCTTAATGATTAGAAATGCCATCTTGTATGTTATCTGGGCTAGATATCTGGAAACTTTCTGAAGTGAGAGCTGTGGAGCATAAATATGCTCCTGCATTGGATTTAGGTGCTTTCTTAATGGACAGTCTAGGTGAAGGGAAGAGCCACCAAGAGCAAGGGGTGCCTGGGGCTGAGCAGAGGGCAAAGCACGGAAAGCAGAACCTGAGCTGACAGTGTTATACAAGAAAACTGAAACTGACCTTGGCTTCATATTGTGGACTAGGTGGGTGGGGGAAAAAGCTACCAGCATGCAAACTGTAATGGGAACAAACTTTGTATTTACTGTTATTTGTGGAAGTTTGTCATCTTTTTCTCTTCTTTTTCTTTTTTTTTTTTCCCCACAGAAAAGACTGTTTTAGGTAACAAATATCTGCTTCACAGAAGAGGTAGAAATAATGATCTCATATAAATGGATTAATGTAATGAATTTAAAAATGAAAAGAATTAAGCTCTTACTAAATTATTTATGTCTGCTTATGAATATACAAACAAGCATAGACAGAGATTTTCCTTTTATTTTTTACTTGAAGATTGATTGCCTTTTAAGAAAAAGGAAGAAAAAAAAGCCTATATCAAATAAGGATGAAATTGAAATCCTCTTTTATTTAACTAAACATTCATTCTTTAAAAAAATTTTACCCTTGTTTTGCATGGATAGCATCAAAGATGCTGATTTCTGCCCCAGACATTTTTTCACCCGAGTTACAGGGAATGAGATTGGAACCTGACCTCAGATAAAAACCTGAAGTGATCTAAACTCCAAACACACTGTAAGGATGCCTGGATTTTCCCCCTGACACAGCTGTGAGACACCATTACCATTATATCACCAGCATTTTTATAAAGGCCACTCACACTGAGACAATGACAGGTGCATCTATTAACATCCCAAGCTCATAGTTAAGATAGGAGTCTGAAGAATTTCAGACTGAGTTATGCATAATTATATCACATGAAAGATAGGAGGGCAGTGACAACCAAAATTATATTTGGAAAGGGCTTCTTTCTAGGTCCATGTTTTGACTATTCAAATCTGTCCAATACTAACTCTAGTGATTGAAATATTAATTTTAGCAGCTTTAACATGACAGTTGAAATATCCAAACAGGACCTAATCAGCCTCTTAGGTTATTGGCTGAATAGTAAAGTGAAAAGAAAATTAATGCAACTTAGCCATCATAAAAAGATTATTTCAATGTTCTTCTGACCAGTTTAAATGATGAAGCATCTGAATTTCTGAAGGTGAAATATAGAGAAATAATCTTCACTGAATATGCATTCATATGTGTTCTAATTCAAATCCATACAACAGAAAACAGACCAAAAATTGTCTTGCATGGCACATACACAAAAAATCAATATGGTACCACCTGACATCTTGTAACAAAAATGTTCCATTTTAACCAGCATCTTACATGTTGATTTATGACACTTTCTCTATCATAAATTGCAACACATTTAGACAATATTATTTTGGTACCAGATAAAGATGTCAAAGAACCTCCTACACTGGCATTCCTATATTATTTCAGAAATATAACTTACAACGCATACTACATCTGACACAAGATGAACAGAAAGATGAAGAGAAATTCCGAGGTGATATTTACTCTAAACTCCAACAGAGAAAGGTTCTCTTGCTACAACCAATCAACCATCCTGTGTTGACTCCTCATCTGTTTATATTGTTTGGTGTGTTTTGTCTACACAATTGAAACAAAGTACTTCAATTTTTGGGATGTTTTTTTCCTTTGAAAAAAACCAAAAACCTGTCTATTAAACGTTCTGAAATGTCAGCTTTTCCACGTGATTGAAGATAAAAATTATTTACAAAATGTGAGAACTTCTAGACAAGTAGAATTTCTGGTTTCCTGCCAAAGCTGCCTATGAAGTCCAGTGTTCACAACAGTTTAAGATGTTAATATCAGAGTTTTTTCTGCTCATTCTCCCAGGCTGTCATGACCAGGAACTGGTCAGTAATCACTTCAGCTGACAGTAAGTGTCTCCAAATGAGGAGAAACAGTTAAAGGCTGGGCAGGTTTCTAGATACAATCTTCTTTACTGGTCAAAATGGTAAAACCTTCCTTGAAAAAAATTTTGCATCGCTAGTATTTCTTTTTCCCCCAGCATCTTTAGTTTTACCTCACCAAAATCTTGTAAACATATTTTTTCCTCTTTGTTATTTTTTTCTGGAACTTCTCAGATCTCTAATCACTTTTCTAATGTATTCCATTCCTTTTTCTGCCACCAGGTTACTACATATCAGCTACGTCTTTTTTCCTTGAAAGTATTTGCACTGTGTCTTATTTGCAATGTGAGGAACATTATATAAAAATAGAAGAAAGTAATAAATTCAGTGAAATAATTAATTTGCTGCTTTTTGTATTAGAAAGTATTCCCTAACAGGACTTGATTTCTAAAATAACATCCCTTATTTTATTGGTTATTGTTATTTCTCACATACCTTATGAATGTTGTCATTCTATAATCTTAATCTAATGATTGGTCTCTATTTTCTTCTACTCAATTTTTCATCCCATGTTATGCACCAGATTAAAAAATGGACTATGACCAACTTGTTTCTCAAGTTCTGGCAGCATTGCACAAATCAGAAAAAAGTTAGTGTCTGACAGCTGAAAGCAGTCTCTCAGAATCTCTCGGTTTTTCTGTGAATCCTGTACTTTTCCTGATGCTTTCACGTCCTGGTTATACTAAAGAGACAAAGTGCCAATGATCCCTGGCTCCATTCATGTTCAAAGCTCATACTTATTAAGAATATGCATTATTTGGTGGAGTTCAGGTTTTTTGTGATACTTAGGGGCATTTCTTAGAACAGAAATGAATAACTTGGTTTGCAACGCTCAACAGTAACATTCATGCCTTGCTCATAAAAATAACACAGTTACAGACAAAATTAATGGCACACACAGCTTTTTTTTTTCTTACTTCTCTTTCTTAAATTTCTTCCCTTTCTCCTAAGTTCAAGGTACCATGATAGTCCAAGCTCATTCTAAATCAAACAAATATCATACTCATTTCTCCAGCCTATGGATTATGTGTCCTTTCTTGTTTCAGCAATGTTGTCTGTCTACTCATGAATTTTTTAATAGATCAGACTGGCAAAACTCTGCAAAGAGAAAGCAGAAATGCTCCACTGTCTGAGGCACAGAAGGATGGTGCTGCCAGGCCAGCTTTTAAAACTTTATCCCAATTAAAAGGGAATATTAAATGTAGTACTTAATTTCAAATTCATATATTTCACTTGCATATTTTTTGTTTTACTCACTGTGAGTAAATAATGCACGTGGATGTTATAATAGAAATTCTGAGTAGCTTTTTGAAAAATCCCCTGCAGTTTTTTGAATTAGCAAGAGCTTAAAGTGCTTACAAAACTGAGTACACTGAGACTTTATTTAGAGAAGTTTACTCTTCTTTTTTCTGAGTTATCTCAGTAGCTACCTGATCCTGGTTATTGGCATCCATTTGGGATTTGCATTTTGCATTTGATATTTTGATATTTTTGAAGGAAGAAAAAATCTAAACATAAATTGATATGTTGTCTAAACACAAAGCATTCATTCTACATGCTAACAATCTAGCCATAATAAATTATTTTTTCCTCATTTCATATGGACCAATAACTGATAGGAAGAACTGTTATAATGCAGTTAAAACTGAAGTTAGGTATTATCCCAACCAAGCCAATAAGCCATCCAAAATACATAGAAGGAGAACTTCATCTTAAGAATCAGATAAACATAACAGTCAGAGCAGTCTAGTAACTCAAGACAAGCATCTAGTATTCAGTTTTGTCAAATTGGAAATTAAGATCTCTGAATGAATGAACAGGTTGTAGTGGGCACAAGAAGAGGGTATTTGCATGTGATTGATGAAACAAAAAATGGAAAATTGTATTCAGATTCTCATGCATTTAGAAAAGTTGAAAGGGTGGAGAAAAGACACTCAGAAATTACACAAGGATAACAGAAATGTTTTACATCAACAGTGTTATAAAAATTCAATCTGTTTATCTTATCAAACAAAGCTGGGGAGATAATGTCAGTGTAGAAGTACCTTTTGATTAGTGACACAATATAAGTATCTTTTTAACCATCTTTTTCATTCAGTCACTAATACATCTGTACATTCTCCACATTTGCAGTCATTTGCACAGCCCCACTAGTAATCTACAGGGTAGATATAAAAAAAATTCAGAAGAGATGTTTTCCATTTGGATATTCCTTTACCACTAGCCTGTAAACGATGCTGCTTCTTGTCCTCAGAAAAAGAACTCAGACTGACAGTTTGAGGAACACAGAGACAGTTGCAATGACAGCCTGGAGAGGGTGAGGAATTAATGGCATGGGTAAACATGATTTGTATTTCCATTAGACTATCTCAGGAAAATGCGTAATTAACAGCAAAACAATGATCAAGATTTGAAATCACTTATAGCAAATGACTAAAAAGACCAATTTCTCGGCAGAGCAAGCAGTCATTTCAGAAGTACTATAAACTGTTCGGACTCAGATCAATTTGTATTTTAACTGCACAAGGCTAATAGGCTGCATTCATGCTTATAATAGTAACTGTACAATTACTCAGTGGTTCTATTGTGGAAGCTTTTATTTGAGGCCTTCTTTGTAGTTTCTTTGCACTGCTGATACATAAATAAAAAATATTATATAAATTAATATCTAGTCAAACCTTGTTAGACAGACATATTTTATTCTATACTTCACCTTCATTCCTCTAAAACCTGTCTGTAAATCTGATACATTTGTTTAGGAGATTTTATCTAGATTTTGCAAACACCATCTCATAGTCAGCTTGAAATGTAATTTTGTGCAGCGTGTAGACTAAACTATCTGCTGTTTTGCCATTTGTAATCTCCCTTTATATAGACTATCTATGATTTTGCCAGAGGGAGAATAGCTGTATTTCATATCTACTTTTCACTTGCTCGTTGCAAATAAAGGTCTAAAGTAGTAGAGAAATAACCTATATGAGATCCAAGTAAGAATCCTAGCAGAATTAGCGTAACTCATTGTTTCCTCCAGTACTCACCCAGGATGTACTTTTGTGGTGAAAACTTGCACAGCTGAACTGTTTCAAAAAATGGATCTGCTGTGATATCTTAGTATCCGGCTTGCCTGCGCTTTCATTGCAGTTATTCTGTAATTCTTCCATTGCATCAATGAACTACTCATTTGCCTGAAACAGAGAAACCATAAGTGGATTAAATAAGTTTTCCACGTAGGAAAAAGCTCTGACCGCAAGGTGAAGCAGTTCCATGTTTCAGAGTAATGTTCAAGAGACCTTGGAAGAAGCTGATATGAAATTTCTGCTCATTCATGTTCACTTATGTCCCAACGTATAAATAAACAAAAACCTATGAATATGTCAACAACATTTTATTCCAAGTCTGCTTCTGTAATTTTGGAACTACTCATTTTTTTCAGCAGAGGAAAGAAAATGAACATCACCCATAAGATCAGATGAACTGACTGTAGCCTTTTAAAAACAAATGCAGAAGGTGCCTGTTGCATTCCAAATTCATTCAGCAATATGCAATCCACAAAATGTAAGCTTTCAATAATATCTTTAGTACAAGACTGGGTACAGATGGGCAGTAATAAGAAAGTAGCTCCCAAGTTGGTTGTGAAATCACCTCAGCATAATGTAGGCCATGATGTGCTAAGCACCTTTTAGATATATTTTAAACAGGAGCTGGGTGAGACCCAAAAATGTCATGTGGCGGTTGTTTATGACTTGAATGAAAGTGCTTGCAGGAGAGAAATTCGTTTTCACTGCATCAATAGACCAGAGCTTCACTTCCTAAGGATCAAAATATATTAAAGAAAAAAGGTACAAGCCCTCAAAATCCCACAGATTTGGACCATACTATTTTACATCACTTCATACACCTAACGTGCTTGAAGCAGAGGGGCTGTGTGGAGCACCAGTTAGGGATTTCACTGTTAGGAGGTAGCCCCTTGTGAAAGAAATAAAGCTGTTGGTACTTAGCCAGTGTATTCACTGGACTTTGGCAGCATTATCAAACTTATAGAGGAACTGTCAAGTGAAATGATGTCAGTGGTGATAAGACAAAAAACTGAAGGAAGCAAAAAAAAAACCTGATACCAAAAGAGACATTTCAACTGCAACAATTAACAACTATTCATTTATTAGAAAAATATGGGAACAGTAAAATAGCAGTGATACAAATCACTCTTAACAAAAGCTCAATTTAAATTTAAAGGTGAATCAGCAATGAACAGAGTCATGAGACAATCCACAAGAGCTTGATTTAGACTTTAGACAAGTATCTCAAACTGTGCCTGAACGTATCAGAAACTTTATTAAATTGGGATGGGAATTCTCCTAAGTCATGTGTATTTGTCTGCTCTAGTACTCATAGCAGCCCTTCAGAGATAATTTTGATAAAGCTCTTTTACATGTTTTGAAAAGTAAAGATACAATTCTTACTTCATACAGTGGGAAATGACAAGTAGCCTTCCTGAGTCTCCATGACTTCTGCTGATGTCAAACTTGAAGTAGAACAGATTGGATATCTGTAAAGAAAATTTATTTCACAATCAAAAATAAGTGTCTAGCAACATCAGAATGTCCATTGCTGATCTAGAGTCAAAGCAGATGAAGTTCTCAAACTACTTCTTAAAAAAGTTTATTTAGTGATGTTTAACATTAATAAGCAGATTTTCTGTGAACCAATGCAGCTTTACGAAGATTTATTTCTAAATGGATATTTTGATTTATTTTAAAATAAAGGTCTCTTGAGGTGAATTTATTTTGCAATTAGATTCCACTCAACATCATACTGCCAGCAACTATCTGCAAAGGAAGGGAATGTAAATTTATAACTGCAAGCCCATGCTATAGCAACATAAACGCAAGGGTAGCATCCAACCCATTATATTAGGAAGGCTATAAACAAAACCTCATCACAGCTAATGTGCAACTGTCAAAAGACAATGAACAGATGGGCTTTTCACGGCCCCACAGAGGTTAGCACAGTCTGAAGCGCTTATTGGGATTTGGGAAGGCTGGACCATGGTAACACTTTAGCAGAAAATCTCCTGCGCAAAGCATTCAGGCAAAGAGAATCATTTGGCCCAAGATCACCTAAACACTGAGGTGGTCATTCCCAGAGCAGGCCTTGGTATGTAACTGGGCATCAAGACTTGTTTCTGAAATACAGTTTCTGTTAAGACTGTCTTCTGTTGTAATATTTCCTGCTTGTCCATCCAACACTTGCAATTCTGAAATGTGACATCTAATAACAGTCTTACCATAGTTTTCTTTCACAAACTTTAGAGAATTCTCTCTTTAAGGGAGACTTCATCCCTTGCATTCCATGCATGAAGATAGGCAAAATTGTAATATTGAAAATCAATTTTCTCTTTGCCAGCATTGAGTAGAAACGGATGAGGCATGGTATTTTCTGGAAAGCCTCCAGTATTATCAGAAAACTAAGAGTTTTGACATTTGAGCCCAAGTCATTGCCCCTTATGCCTGAATGCCCTAGTAGCAAGCTGCTAGAGAACTTTTCATTTAAACTTGTCCATTAGGCGTATTTTCTACTGGGACTTATCCATACCTGAGTCAAATAACTTTAATGCATCACAAGAGAATCAAGTGACACAAACACAAATCATAAAGACTTTAGAGGTTAAAATGCAAATTCAGTATCAGAAATCACTTATGTCTATCTATATATCTATATCTATATATATATACATACACACATGCATAGATGTGTCTATGTGTATGTATATACATATATATATATATGAAAACTGTCGGCTGGTTATTCTCCACTGAAGAATAGTCTCCTGGTAATTTGTTTATAGTCTAAGAGTGTGGGATCAAATTCAGGAAAAGAAAACAAACAAATTACTGTTTTTAAAAATGAATTTGTCAAAGGTGTTCATTCCCCATCCTTCAAGAGATTACAGTCTGACCCTTTCGTAATGTGGTCAAGTATTTCTGATGGATTATGACACTTTAATTAATAAGCAGCTTGCCTTAGGCAGAATTGTGAAACTGCATACTCTGTTGCCTTTTGGCTTCTTACAGATTCCCAAAAAAAGCTGGGAGAAGATCTGGAACTGTCATCCATTTTGTCCATTATCAGTCATAAAGAAGAATCTCAGCAAAGTATTTTTCACAGGTCATGATGGGAGTTATCAATTATTCAGTATGTTTGAGTAGACTGGACATCTAAACAGTGTCTCCTTTAGGAGAGTAAAATCCCTGCCTCAGAGCTAAAAAATACCTTCTAGTAGCTTAAACCAGCAATAAACTCCATTTCCTTTAGTCTTCCCTTCTTTGTACTGCTATGTCTATGGGAGGTTCCTTGCCAGGAAAGAGTCAAGTAAAAGAAACTCACCAAATATCAAGACCTCAAGCCTTGCATTCTCCTGGCCATTTCTCTTCTTTCCATAGGAGGGAAGTGCTGGAAAACTCCAGCTTTTGTCACAGAATGTATGACTACAATTCCTAAGGCTTTGGACTACACAGGGATCAATATGGTTATAGGGAGAAAAAAATTCAGTCTCCAAACTTGAAATCCCATACAGTAAATGGAAGATGCTTTTTAGAACAAAAACAAAGGCAGGGAGGAAATCGATTTATATCACACATATTCCCATACTATGGCTTTCAGTAAGATGTCGTATAGAAATGTGGGGAGGGGTCAGGGAAAGACTGCAGTATTTTAATGCTGCCTTTTAATTTATTTGTAATATATTGAAATATTTAAATATATACAAATCACTCTAATATTTTTCAGCATTTTACACAAAAGACTAAGGTTCAAAGATATAATGCTAAATATTAAAAAGTAATTTAAACATATTTTAACCTTGCAGACTCATAATCAAAATAAAGATTCTAACCCACCAAAAATATTCCCTTGAGGCAGTAGGACCAATGAAAAGTGCAAGTACTGTGCCCAAAACTAGCAGTTTACTGATCTGCATGAAGTCACAATAGATGTTTGACATCAATACTAAATTAGTCACATCATGTATTCTGAAAATCTTTGAGATATTCATACCAATCATAATATGTTAGATTCTGATGCGACCCACAAACTAAAACCAGAGCATTTGAACAGTTCATCATATTAAGAGAAGGATGTATTTTTTCCTTTACTTTCTTGTTTCTAAGAAGGTAAAAAATGCATTTTTAGTACTTTTTTTTTGGTTTAATGGAATTACACTCCTGTCAAGATATGTAAAGGCAAAATAAATACCAAAGAACACAAAGCCTTAAATCTTCATACCAATGATCTGATTAGTTATAAACTGATAGAAACACATCTCTTTTTAAAACAACATTAAAAAATATTCCAGCTATAACATGTAAAATACTTCAAATGAGTTTCAGGTCCTATACTGGCTCTGAGTCCCACTGAAAATCTCATTAACTATATTTTCAATGAATTTGATCCATGAAGTCTGTTATAAATAGGCCCAGCAAAGTCATTTTCAGATGAAAGTGTTTCTCTTGATGTGATTAATTTTTAAGATGGGTCTCTGTAAGTGCAAAGCTTTCAAGTTACCAGAATCTTCTACAGCACACAATCCACTCCACATCTCCAAAGATTTATTTATTTTAAATTCTTTTTCCTTTCTTCCTAGCTGGTTACATTTTCTTCACTAAAAGCTACTTTAAAGTCATACTTAAAAGTGTCAAAGTCCTGTCTTTTTTGTGACCCTTTTTCTTTCTGATATACTGCATTAAGCAGCACACTGGGAACACTTCAAATCGTTTTGGAATACAGAAATCATTTTTTTCAGTGAGAAGTTAACACTGTTCAAGATTTTACAAAAAATTAAGACCCAAAATTCTTTACCTAACTCCAAAACGTTTCCTGAAGTACTCAAAACTGCCTTTCTTATATCTTTTCTAATGATTGTTTATGTTAATTGTATTGTAATCTACCAATTTTCTTCTGGTTTCTATAATTAAAACGTGCATAAATTAATTATAGAATTTGATACATGTAAGTTAACCTTAATTTTGTGTTTAGAAATATGTTGACAGATATTTTGCATTTATAACTATTAGTAAACTTGTCTTTATTGAAGACCTCCCCAGACGAACACTTTGATCCTCTCTTCACCCCTGAATCACATTTCTTCCGGAATTTCACCCTACTCTATTCAGTCCCACGGTGTATCACAGCAACACCGAGCAGCCTTTCTCAGCCTGGACACACTCCCTTTCCACCCATCTGAATCTAAGGAAAGGAGGACTTTGATTTAATAAAACCAACATCAGGTAGAACTACTGAAAAGTAGTGATATTTACACTCTGTCTCTACCCTTCACTTTTAATGAGGAAATAAGCTCAGGAGCCTTTGTGGACACATACAGAGTAGGAGTTATTTTAACTTGTCCCTTGTATGACAGATGAGAAGATGTTACTCCTTCTCATGGCAGGGCACTCACTGTTAATTGTCTAGCTTGGTAGGATGCAGCCAAAGGCTACACACAAAACTTCCTTTTCCTCAAGCCTCCCTTCTCCACCAAGTCTTTCCATAATGAAGCAGCCATTCCTGCCAGCTCTGATGCTCTGCTACAGCCTCCTCTGCACTGAACACAGGGGACCCTTGCTTTGCTGCACAAACAACTTTGGCACTTTTTCAACAATTGTTTTAAAACCTTTCTGCCTGTTCTGTTTGATATTTACATTCATTTTATGAAATAGCAGTGAATCTGCAAAGAAACTGTGCAGAGAATTATTGTCCTTCTCTGAAAAATACATGGAAAACGTGCATGTCTGTAATCTCAGCAATGTGAACACTCAGAAAAAAGGACGATCTGATTTTGAGAGGAGGAAATCTACCTTGGGGTTGCATAAGTGCTCCCTATTCTTCTTGAGTACAGATAAACCAGAATGGGAGAGAATATCGCTAAATTTTGTAAATACTGTCTCCACTGAATTTTTAAACCTTCTCGGAGAGTGTTGGAGGGGATTGCTATGATCTATCAGGGTTCTCTCCTCTGGAGCCTGCTTTGCCATCCTGAGAAGCATGGGAAAACAAAGGTACTTCAGGAAATGTGGTTTGCTGGAGGAAAAAAGAAACCATACGGCAGCCACTTCCATGCCCTTACACTCTGCAAGACTAAACAATAGATATTTCTGGGTAGTTGAATTCTTTCAAGCTGTTTCCCATGTTTGAGAAAAGAATGATCAGAAAAATTTCTTTTAGTGAGGTTGGGAAGGCCTGCATTATTTCAAAGAAGGAAAAAGGGCTCCAAATCTTAAATAGAGAGCTTGAAAAAAAAATAGTAAAGAAAAACCTGTTTTTCTGTTACTACCTCAAGAGGTTTTTTGTTTATTTATGACAAACTAATAAACTGATCTATTCCTTTTTTTTCACAACTTTTGCACAACATATATAGCCAGAATGGGAAGGTATAAACAATAAACAATAGCTAGTTGTTATTTGATCCACTCAGGTATGACTCATTGTCCTCTTTGTCTCCTCAAGTAAATGCAGTTTCTTCACCTTCGCTGCAGTCTCCAGCTTTGTCCCAGCAATTAAGGAGTTATAAAAATCAGAGACTTTTCATTTTGGAGACTGGTTTCACTAAGCAGTTAGTCACTATGAGTCAAGTCAGAAATCTTTTTAGAGAGAGAGACAGCAGACCTTTCACTGCCAGGCTGACTGTCCACTTGCAGAGAAGAAAGAAGGGTCTCGTCTCCTTATACTCCTCAGGTGGTAAGTTACCACTGAGAGGATATGAAGCACTGAAACTCTCCTTTCCTGACCTTTGGCTTTATTCAGGATACACACAAAGGAGAAGAGCTACAGCAAAACTTCCACAAATCATACATAAGTCTCTTCAAAAAGCCAAGTAACAAAATGTGAAGGGGGTAAAAATGAGGGGATGGAGTAGAGTTCTGAGGATTCCTCAGAAGATTGGACTGAGTGGTTGCAAGCTTATAGCACAGCATCTAGTGTTGTACTTTTACGTTAAAATAGAAGGAAGTCACTCTGTCTGTGTGAGCAAGGTCTGATATTAGTGATGTGTTTCTCTCCCAAACCATCTCAGTTTAATTGTTAAACTCAAGTCTGAGAGTTTCTTTTTTCCCCATCACTGCTTGTGTTCACACAATCGATTTTTAAATAAAACTTATTATTGACTTTAAAAATCTGAAAGGTTATTTAAGTCATTAAATTCTGTACAAAAGTTTAATCGATTTCTAAATAATAAATCAACTCTGGGTGCTCTTAATAATCTTGGTGTAACACATTTCAATCCAGAAGCACTGCAAAGTATTTATCTTTAATGAATAATAAATGAGACATTGGTATTGACTGAACAAATGATTAAATATTCAATCAGTAAGAGAACATGGGAATAATTTTTAATTATTAATAAACTACAGATTTTGCTTGTTAAGTGCTATCATCTTTTTGCATGAATGACTTCTCTTAGCTGTCATCATAGGGCAGATGAATACAGGAGCTCATATTGGACACCATCTGTCTCTGAGAAAGAAGAGTTGTTTCAAAAGATACTAGGGGTCTTACAAGCTCTTTTTTTTTCAGTGCCGTCTTTGGTTCTGAAATTCTGCTCTAGTACATATTCATGTTTGTTAGAAAAAGACAGTCACGGGAGCCATGAAAGCTGATGGTCAGCTGGCCAGCCTGACAGAAAGTTTGATCTGCTGTGTTTCCTCTGCAGCTTTTTCACTGGCTGCAGTTCTTATGGTTCCCCTAGGGAGTTTTTCACAGCAAGATTTCATGAGAAGTTCTGAAATTGCCTGAAGCAAGGCTATTACCAAAACTATCCCTAAATAAGGTTTATTTCCCTCCACTGGGTACCCTGAGGCCTATAAAGTTACCCATGAGCTACTTGAGTGGAGCACTGCGGTCTTTGTCTCCACCTAAACCAATGGTCCTTTTGAAATAGCCTATCCTCTGTTCTCCCAAAGCCATTCTGTGGCACCACTAAGTCCAAAATCCACACTGGCACTCGTGCTACCCCTCCTCTTCTCCCAGAGAAAACGTTTTTTTTATTGAGAGAAGGAAAAAAACCTCTGCACGCTCTAGCCAGGACCAACACCTTCAGCTGTGGATGAGCAAAGCCCTCTCACTATGAGCTGTGCCATAATAAACAGAGGTCCCTCGATGCACACGGGTCCCTAGTGAGCCATGGCAAACCTCTGCTTACTGTAAAGAAAGAGTTTGCATGTGCCTGTTCATAACTTGCTGCCACTTTCACTCAGTTAGGGCAAGTAATGTATGCTTTACATTTGTTCATTTATATAATGCTGCAGCATGTCATGTAACACAATCTGAAAATTGTATAAAAATCATCATCTGAAATGAGATTGTTCTGACAACCCCGGCCTACAGCAACCTTTTTGCTCAGCTGAAATGATAAGAGTGCTGTAACTGGTAGCTGAGCTGGAGAGTAGTCTGAAAGTAGATTTATGGTCAAAAACAAGTCTGTCCAAAGCAGCTATTCCTTATCCATGTACATACTTGCTAAAGTATGTTTGAATCATCTGACTTTGTGACTAAACAAGTTCCCTTCTGTTAGATTTGAAGGGCACAGCCACTAAGCTACAATTAACTGGGTCTTATTTTATCTCATGAATTATTGAGTTTTCTATCCATGTCTCAAACATAAAACCTTCATTAGGCCTGCTGAATTCTTTTTTCTTCTAGAAAATACAAAGTACTTTCTTTGTTAAAACCCCCCAACCTTTAACATGAATATACCAATTTGATTGGCATTTTCTTAAGGAAAAGTGAAAAAAACATTCTTCATAAGGGAAATTGTTTAATTCTAATCTTTTCAGAACAAGAGTTTTCTTTTTTTTTTTAATATTGAAGTGACCTTTCATTTTAAAGTTTAGTGTTAAGAGAAGGAAAAAGAAAGCAAACTTTGTAATGAAAACTGTCTTTCAAACTGATTTTTTCCCTGTTTCTTACAATTAGTAATGGAAGACAGATTACCAAAAGGGAAAATAACTCTATCACATACTATTAACACTCTATTCTACTTGAATTACAGTCTGAAAGGTCTCACCCACTCTTTCTTGAACACGAAGAGCATGAGAACACTACGGAGCATGCAAGGAAAGGCAATATTGTCACAGGGATCATACATGGGAAGATTTGGTTCTGTTCCCATGTCTGTCATTGTTTCTGAGCCTGACTATTGGGAGGACAGATGACTTTCTACATTTCCACAAATCCAGCACAAAATTACTGATATTGCTCTCCTTTTAAGAAATGCCTTTATATATACATCAGACTTGTAATAAGTCTGCTGCATATTTTATCAAATGAGATGCATTAAAATTCGTATTATTTTATCAAGTGTGATTTAGCTAAGCATCCACAAATAAGCAGTGTACCATGAGGCATGATACTTAGTCTTTGAGGATTTGTGCTGGAATAATTATGAGCTATGGGGCTGATGACATTCTGGAATTCACTTGTAGTTGTACACAACAGAGGTAAAAGGAAGAAGGTCATCACATCTCAGAAGCCCTAAGAATTGTTTGGGATTTTTATGTAGTAGAGACTGCAGAGACTGGGAAAGCTACACAGAAGGATGCACTAAAAATGAACCTTCACCTCCATTTTCATTCTTCTTGGAGTTTTCATAAAACTCAGTCCATTGAACTTGTGCCAGAAAAATGGATTCAAGAAACTTGAGTCTTATTTTAAATCCTCATTTTTAAGGATTTATTTTTCTATACTTGTGTAAATGTAGAACCAACAAGGGTGAAGAACTGCACTTAAACTCTTCTTTGAAGTGTCAGTCACAGAAGATGTGGTCCAATGAGCTTCCAAGCTGATTCTTCCCACAGTTTTAGATCAATGGGACCAGTTCAAAAGTTAAGAGCTATTCCTTTATGAAGGGCACAGGAGCTACCTGTACTTGCTTGTATCTCTTTACGTCTCCAGATTTACAGACTACCCTAAAGACATTGGGGTGGATTTGACTGGGGGGAGGTATCATCCTGAGAATGCACTTAAAATCATTCAGCAAATCTGTTTGTTTTCCTCGGTAAAGTGAAATTCTACAAGCCCTTTTTACAGAGTTTTGTGCTAGAAAGGAACTCAGTCAAACAAAATGGAACTTCCTTTATCTGCTCAGGGCAACTAAAGCAGAGCTTAACATTTTTTCTGCAACCATTTTAGATCTGCATGTCTCATACAGAATAAATATTTCCTGGTGTATCCACTGGAACTATATATGGCCTCAAAAAGCACAAAGAATGATTTTGTTGTAAACAATGTTTTGGTAGCCAATCTTCTGATAACCTATCACAATCTTTCTGCAACAATACCATGCCAGAATTAATATGGGAAACTGAGAGGAAAAAATCTGAATGCATTCATCAGGCAAAATTAAGTTCAATCTTTAAATATGTCACAATGTTTCTTTTGATAAGCCTTTTGGAAAATTAGAATTAGGAAATAGTTCTAGAAATCTAATAACATTTTGGCAACATTGATTTCCCATATATAATTTTCAATAAACTGAGTATATCAGTTAATGACTGCAAAAGACAAGGCTTTATATATAGTTATGTGTAACACTTAAAAAATACAAAAGACACTACTCTATAAAGTCTATCTCTACAGATTTTATCTTTGCTAATACTGTGTTTCTGTATTTGAAAAATATAACCTGAGAAATACATTTCCATGGTAGAACTGTTTGTAGCAGTCCAGTTCTTTGCTAGTAGCATCCATGGTCTTTTGGTTTGGTTAGGCTTTTGAGAAAAAAGGTGTCTCAGGTTTTATTTTATTCATATTTTGCAGTTTCAGCTTGAAAAACTTAATTAACACTATATGAAGTTTGCTAACAAGCACAATAGTTTGAGTAGAGAGCTATTTTTTCTTCACAAAGCATCTGCTTCAGAAATTACATTTTATTCATTATAACCATCTGGATCACTTCTATTTATCAAATAAAATATTGGAAAGTGTTCCATCAGATGATCTTGAGGTAAAAAAAAATTTCCAACATCAAGTCTCACATGTTTTAATTATTTCAGATATGCTTTATTTAAAATAATATAAAATGGCAAACTGTCAGACTTTTCTGTGCTTGAGAAAAGGAAAAAAAAATGAACCAGAGCTGGAGTACAAGAAAGACAGTTTCTAGGGAATTACATGAATTGTATTAGGGTCATAAAGAAAGGATGTTAAAAGATAAATATAAAGCTGATGAAAGGAGAAATTTTTAAGCATGATACGTCATTAACCTGTGGAACTTGTTGCGACAGGATATAATTGAGGTTAAGAGCTTAAATGGAATTAATAAAGAATTATACATTTACATGGATAATGAGAACCTAGACATGATAAAAATTTACTAGAATGTAAACCTTCATACCTTAGGGCAGAAGTTAACTGCTAAAAGGTAGCAGCATGAATGCTTCTTATAATATTCTATGACAAATGCATTCTGATTAAAACCTAAGTTTTAATCTTATTAATTCTACTGGTATACTATGCTAACTTTCATTTGTATTTGTCTGCGTTTGTATTCTGCTACTTGTGCCATTGATTTCCAGAGAGTGGTAAACCTTCAGTTATCCTAGTTTCTCCTAATATCCTTCTTGGTATGCAGGGAAAGAGAGAGCTCATTTTAATATATGCTTTCAAATCTAATTTGTGGCACTTTTGGAGTCCCTGCTGCATCATTATAGTGATATCTAAATCTAATGCACACTTGAAAAAGGAGGTGTAAGGAGCTAATAACAGCAGTGGGCAAGGTGTAACAGTGACACAGCCAGACAAAAGACAGAACTGGAAAGTGACAAAATTGCACAGAAATGCTATTTTTGAACAGGGGGAACTAAAAGAGTGGGGACAACATTGAATGAATACTGACAAAAAAGGAAAACTATGTGAATTTCTGAAGTAATGGATTTCTCAAAAGCTGTCTTAGACTAAATGAAAGAGGATGGGAATAGCTGTAGACAAAAATCTGAACAACGAAAAGATAAAAAATTGTAAGCTGTTAGTCATCGCATCCCCTCCCCCCCCCCCCCCCCATATTTGTATGAAAGCATTAGTAAAGCTTCCCAGACTGGGTACCACCCTTGTGTTGTCAAGGCATATAGCCTGCAAGACACATTCACTAACATGCTTTGACCTGTTGCTGTTGCTAAAGTAAAGTAGCAAATCGATACATTTGTTTGCCCAGACAAAAATTGAGAATCTACATGACGTAAAAATAAGAGATCCTTTGCCAAGTCAATTCAGGCCCTGATGGATCTGGAGAAGCAGATCCTAGAATATGTCTGCTCTGTGTGAAAGAAGAAGGATTATATATCATGTAGTGATCGTTCCTGAAAGCTTTGCAGATGAAAATTTAGGTTAATATTCCCTAGAGACATGGCAAATATTAGATGCTACATTATTAAAGTTCTCATTGCTAGCATGGCAATGACATGTGGTCATCTAGCAAACTTACTTTGTAATTTTCTAAATAAACTCAAATCTCTTTTGTCTCTACATAACACATTAAAAGCAGTTCAGTGAGAGGAGGATGAAGACCTCACTTGTAAGCTTGTGATCAGAAATACTGTGTGATTATAAAGCAAAGGAGTTGGGATGAAAGGAGGCCTCTGAACACCTTGCTGGAGAATTAGGGACAGCAATCATGGTGAATCCAATACAACTCAGCCATGCCTGCTGGGCAGGGGTGTCTCCAGAGGAAGTTAGATGGTGCCTGAAACATCTGGCCAGGATAGAGCTTCATTACAAATGGGAAGACACCCTATGGAGGCATAGAAAATGAGTATTGAAAAAATGTCTGCAATGCAGAATATTAGTATTTAAAGATGTTATCTACATTTATCACATTTGTCACTTGCCATTAATTTAAATCCCCTTTATGCATCTGTTCAGGAAATAATTAGAATTTTATGCTGCAGTAAATATGCTTGTTCATCCATTAGTGCAAAGCAGAAGATTAATTGCAGTACAATGGGAATCAAGACTACTGTATTCGGAACTACAGCAACAAGGGTGACAGCTGTGCTGCCCACATACTTTGCCTCAGTAAGCTTCAAAGCTTCAAACCCAAGTATAGATGAGAAAATAATTAAACTTCTGACAAAGTAGGGCTATCCCTGTACTTGTGTGTGCAACCACACAGACAACCAGCAGAACAACAAACGATCACATGGAAACCAAGAAAATAACCCTGTCCCAGAAGTTCTGTTAATCAGTTTTTCACCTATTTTTATACACACAGCTTTATATACAGAGATTCATAGTTTGTATCAATAATTACATTTTACAGAAAAATAATCTGAGCTCTCTTTAAATACCTGTGGTAAAATTCCAAAGTGTACTAAGATATCGTAAGGCTATATTAATTTGGCAATAAAACTCTAGAACTCTGAAAAAAATCATAACTGCCACTAGCTAATAATGACACTTTAAAATCAGAGCCAAGACCAAAGATAATGAGTTGGAGAAACAATATGTAGGTAGCAGAAAAACACTGCAAAACTTGCCCTGCCTCTCCGTGTTTGGCTCAAGACAAAGGAACTACCACTCTTCAGTCCTAAGGTGTTTATGAACATTGTCCTGGGTATACAAATCAAAGAAACCTGAGACTACTCCTTTCCCCAAAGAAAACATAAATCCAAAAGCGTACCCTAAATGAGGATCTTTGTAATGGCTTTTGTTTGTGGGGTTTGAGACTAAACCCACTGATAAATGCAACAAACCAATCGTATGTGATTAGCAGGGGGGCTGTGCAATTAAAAGCCCAGTTTTGCAACTGGATGATTAATATCATTCTAGTTCATTATATCAAATAATCCACAGATTAGGTGAGTTTTGGCTTATTAAAACTTAGGATTTTTTTTACTCACTATATTCCTAATGAGCAAAAATCAAATATAAATTGGCAAGATTCTTACAGGGTTGGCAACTAGAAATCAGCTTTTAGATTCAAAGTACATTTGGTCTTTTGTGGCTGCTCAATTGCCCCATTGCCCTGACTAAAGATAAAGCATTTTTACTGCCACAACTTACTTGAATAATTTTTTTGCAGACAGTGCAAAATCCTCTTTATTTAAATTTGTTGGTTGACTCATTTCATGGCATGTAGCTGGGGACAAGAGCAAAGAAGGTACTGCTCAAATTCAAAAGTAGCCATTTGCCTTGCTTTTAAAAGTGGATTAATGTTTCAGATGGGTATAGCTGTCAATAGGAGATTCATCACATTTCATGTCTAACATATCTCTGGTTTATATTTTTTTAAGGATGATATAAGCTTGACACAATTTTCTATGCTACTAATTTAGTGGAATTATCAGAGACTAAAAAAATAAAATCATTAAATATGTGAAAAGAGCACTGAAACTACCTAATCCAATTGACTTTGGTGTGGTAAATTTAAGTCTAAACAAGAATTTACTTTATGTGAATAAAAGATATAGACCCAAGATATAGATTGGCATGAAGAACCTGCAGAGCAGAATGTGAAAAATGTGATCTTAACAAAAGTATTTAATGCCTAGAATAGAGCAAAACAGTTTGCAAAAGAAATCATGGAAGAACAAGTAATTAGCTATCAGGGCACAGAGGCTGGAAACCAAACTTGACTCTTGTGATGAAGACTGGTATTACAGATACCCATTGAACTGATGGGTAACAAGATCTGGCCCATTCCAGATTGTATACTAAGATATTTTTTATTACTGTGCTGTAGTTGCACATTCATTCTGTAAACTATGTTTTGCCATAGCTCATCTTCAATAACTGCTATCAGAAAAATGGATTTTTTTTTTTCCCAGGGTGTGTTGCAGTGTTTAAATCTCTTTGCTCAATCTCTGCATTATTATTCAGGATGTTAATATTGGCTGATCTTTCTCTATTTGATTATCTTTATAAGTAATCTCTCTCCCCCTCTCCCGAGAAATGAAATTAGGAATGCATTTTTTCTCCTTCTATAACTATTTATGTCCATTATAGATAGATTTCTGGGGGTCTTAAGCAGAAACAATCTTTTGCACCTATATGCAGCACCTCCCATCCCAAATTTGTGTTACCATGTGTAACTTCTTATACTGTTTCTAAAGTAGCCATGCAAAAAGGGTGAGGAGACAGAGTATACCCATTAAAACAGAGTTCTTTTGTATTGCAAATAGAGTTATCTAACAGATCAGTTGGCATGAAAATGCACCACAATTCCATGTGTTTTGTGGGAAGATGCAGGCTGGAAGAAAGTTATTAGAAGCAAATATTACTGTTTCACACATGAAGTGAAGTACTCAGCACTTTACCCTTCTGACAACTCCTTCCCCCGTAATGCTGCCAGAGTAAAGCTGTGAACTAATAAGGACTGCCCACAAACTGTGGGTCTAGTGACTGAAAACACTGCATTTAATTCCAGTACATTAGGTTTGGCTGCAAACAACTATTTCCAGGATCAACTGGAACTGTTATGTATAATGAAGAAATAGATATGATGACAAGTCCCAAAGTTGTGACCATATGGAGACAGGCAGAAGAAGCAGCAGAAGAGAATGTTCCTTTTGCACTACATTATTCTGACATTCTTTATCGCTAAGAATCCTTATAAGACAGACAAATCAGATTTGCATGATTAGTTTTCTTTATGATACTTAGGGCTTAACATTACAACCCTTTTATTGATTTTTAAGGCAAGTAAAATACAGTTTTATCATCTGAATTCTACCTTCTGTCTAACAAACCAGAGAATTCCATCCACTCTTGATTGCAGAACCATAATATGTGCCTTTATTGAAGAGATAAAGAATGAACAATTTTCCAAAGTAATATTTTGCAATGGTTAATTACCCTTACAGCTAAAGATGCAGGCCATATCTCCAATTTTAATTCTTAAAATTATAGACATAATTTATTGCTACATAGGTCTTCACTATACTGTAGACCTTCTTCAATATCTAATATTTTTTTGTTAGTGAAATGCTATATAATTATTTATCAACTCTTACTTTTTATCTAATCAGCTAAACAAATGAACACATTTACTCTCTCCATTCCTTTCATTGTTCAATTTCTGTATTTCCTTCACTCTTTCTAACTGCCTTTCTTTTAAAAAGATGTTTTATGAGTTATAAGCACTTATAAGTATAAATAGTAAAAGAATTAATTTTCCTCAATTAATTACTCTTTCTTACATATCCAAAATTTATGTATTTCCTTTTGTGCAATAACCTTAAAGTAAGACACATTCTAAGGGCCAAAACAAATCTAAATTGCTCATTTCTGTCGCTGTTAGTATGAACAGTTTTAGATACTAAACATATTGTCACAACCTCCATCAGATATTCAATTCTTTTGAGTGTGCAGAAAAGAACCAAAAATAATTAGAAAGAGAGTATTGGCTAAAATGCCATAATAGCACTAAACTGTGCTTTTTATGAGTAACCAGCAGGATATCTGGCACTGCTCAAAGCATCTTTGATGATTTCTACTGCAGAAATTGAGAAAAAAAATGAGATAAATGTATTGCATAACAGTATTTTTGCTGGAAATTATTCTTGTTCCACAAATTTACCTCTGATTGTGATAGGAATGCTCTCTCCAAAATTGCTTTCTGAAAAACTAACTGATAAATCTTATTTGTTTTCTTTGATTTCATTTTCACCACAGGGAGTACTGGCTACTAATGGAAAGAAAATCTTTGTGTCCAGTCACAGGCTGATTCCCATGGGAAAACACTTGTGTGGAAGAATTGTTAGCATCCCTAAAATAAAACACATGCATACTGCTAGAAGAGTAGGTTGTGGTTTTATATAACTGTTTTGCTCATTTGTTTGAGCAAAGTTATTAAGAGATGTGTCTCAGAATAAATGTATGGGACTTCACTGTATGAAAGAGGGACTGATCTTGCTGGAAGTATTCTGAACAACTCAGTACTCTGTAACTCACAGATATGCCATCTGACCTTCAATTTATTTTTGTATGTTTTCCTCTACTCTTCCTTTTCCTTTATTTTCTGCTTCCTAGTTATAGTTCAGCATTCTGGCCACCTTAGCAATGTGGGGTTATTTGTCACTTTGTATGGAAAATTCACCTGCCAAGCCCACTCCTGCCTCTGAACTACATGGAAAAATGCCTCCAGTCCCTCTTCTAGAGCTCTCTTGAATGAGTCATTCCTACTTTTAATATAGCCTGAATTGACAAGAAGAAATTACAATTTATCACTCGACTGATAGAATTAAAAACAGCATCTAGTCTGTGAGTCTTTCCTTGTCTCCATCTTCTATCCCATGACTTCCCTACGCTTAGCATCTTGTCTAATGGGGCTACTTTTGCCTTGTTGAATTCAAGATCAGATTAAGATGACTACATAGACTGATTAAGATTTCTCTATGTAGGAAAACACTGCTATATGAAGCCTTACCAGTCATGAAAGTGTTTCAGAATCAGCGCAGCTCATGCACTAAATTATGCTCAGGTATTCAGTTTTGGTTAATATGATTCCATAGAGTTGCTATTCACATCAGGTCTCAAAGTCCATAATTACAAATCGCACATTATTCCACTGTGTTTATCTAGCTTACTACAGCAGGAAGGTCTACCATAAATTACTACAGTAACAGTTTTGAAAAGTAGTTCTGAGGTGGATGTAAAGTAATTCTTTTTAATTGACTGCACACTAACATGTTGTTACAGTTAATGTGCGTGCAACCCTCCTTATTAAAGGCAGGAGTTTTTCCCTTCTATAGATTAGTAATATGCCTTCTTTTTCAGAGGGTCTCAGTGCCAAGAAGAGAGAAGAATGGGACTAGGGGATATTTATCTCCTGCCTCCATTGCCTTGTGTTCTGGCATGGCACTTCGGTCCTAGTCAAGGCCAAGACAGTTTGCAATCTCACATGTAATTCTGATAGACTTAATGCTGCAGGAAATGTTACATTACCAATAATGGTTCCTTTTACCAATAATGGTAAAAGTTTATCTGAGGATTTTTAATTTCAAACATCAAAAAGAATTATAATAAAGTGTAATTTCCCATACTATATTCAGAGCCACTAGATGGTGGTATGCACTAGACCTGAGGAAAAGTACACAGAGACTGATTAATGTGCTCTTCCACTGTCTGAACAGGAGATTTTTCATGCCTCACTTTCCAGTCTTCTTCCAGCCAACCTTTTCCCTATCAGTTGTTTATTTAGAAGGGTGATTGTGACAATTACAAATCTCAGTTGAAGTTTCTCCCCAGCTTATTGACTGAGTTTGCATGACAATAAGATCTCATTTTGAGATAAATCTAAAAAGCCAAGAAGACGATGAAAGGTCAGAGACAACTCACATGCATGCAGAGAAAAGAATAAAAAATAATTATGTGCAGCTTGGCTTATGAAAACTTTACTAAATGTCATTAGATATAAATGTTTTCTACAGTTTTAATGATAAAAGAGTATATTAGGTGCAGATGATTCAGTGACCAACTTTTTTTAATTAATAGGATAGGACAAATATATTCAACATTTTAAGAATTTATGTTTGCAACTTTGTTCAAATTTAGCTTGCATGCTTCTTCATACTGGACAAAACTATCTATAGCTGGCTAACATAGCTTTCATTTGGGACATGGATTTTGGTCACCTCTCCTCCAATCTGAATTGTAAGGAAGATGTGTAAAATTAAAATCTAGGATTCTTTTCCACCACCACCCAGTTGGTATTTAGGACATTAACACAGCAAATCAATGGTACAATAAGAAATTTCAGGACTGAATCTCCAGGTACTACAGCTACATGGCGATGTTATGTTTCCTCAGTCCTTGTTTGTATTTTCCTGCTGCCTATTTTTTCTTGTTACATCTTTGTTTCTGTCAGCCTCCATCTAGCTGTCTTGAATCTGCTATTTGGCTCTGCCAACCCATGTAACATTTCTATACAGCCTAATAAAAGACCCCACGTTAGAAGTCTGAACTGTGGAGGAAAGCTGTGTGCTACCACAGCAGTAGAAAAAAATACAGAGATCCACAGTATAATGCACTTTCAATTTCAGAGAGCCATAACACAAGACAGGATGATGAGAAAAAGGAATTAAATAATCATTCTATTTTTAGCAAATGCAATGATAGAAAATCAATAATACATTGAAGCCCATTAGACAAATGTCTTGTAACTGTAATCCTGTAAAAGAATAAGTGTCATTTATGCAACTATTTTTAATTCTTATTTTCAATCTCAGATGAATTACTTCAAATTAGCAGGATACAAATCAATTGTTGTAAATGACATTTGACAAATGAGGAGCAAGTCTTAATGGGAAAAAAAAGGCTTTTATATTAATACAATGATGATTAGGATTCTTAACCTATTCCACACTATTTGTAGTAGAAAAAGCATATTTGGCATTCAGCCGTAACACATAACTTGTGTGAGACACATCTTCCAGAAAATGGAAGATAGAAGAAAGCTCAGCATGGTGAGAAAGAAAACAGTTTTAGTGATGTTGTTGCAGCATTAGTGATGAACTTGCTTGAACCTTTGCTACCTATATATTTAATTCTATGGAATAGATTTTTTTTTGCCCATCTCTCCATTTTAATGATGAGCACTGCCTGGCTGTATAACTATATTTTGACAGCTATTGACTTGTGGGAAACTGATGGAGGGTTGTAGCAACAAGGTAGTAAAGTTCAATAAGCAATATCATAGCAGGAGAGGATAATTTCATTTTTGTATCAAAACTGATTTCACTAACTACCACAGACATATTTATATTTACATACTTCCAGCACTACACGTGTGCATCCAAGTAGCACTACCAGCAATCATAAAACCAAGATTTTATCCAAGTGATCTTTACAGCATTTCTTGTGGTTTAACAGGTGATAGTGCATGCCAACTAGTAAAACAATCTCTTCTGCTCAATTTTTAGGTTGATTGCTCCCTAATTAAGGGGTCATTAATCCCTCTGCTGCTATCAATCATCAGTGTTCCCCACCTGCCTTTCACCATCCATCTCTTACCCCTCCCTGTGCTGGCATCCTGATGGCTGCTAATGTTGGGACCATCAAGACCTGCTATTCTTGTTAGATTCTCTCTACCACTGTTTTCTTCAGCACCTTCCACAGCCAGCTTTTCCCATTCTCCCTTCATACTTACCCAATGCTTCTGTTACAGTTGTCCGCAGAAGACAGGCTGGGGAATATCCGACTGCCAGGAGGCTGACAGAGAGGAGTGATGAAGGGCAGCAGTAACACACACAGACATGTTAAGGCTGATGGAAAGTTCTTAATGGATATCAATCCATCCTGATCTTCATGGAGAACAACTGCTTCACTTAGGTGAATCAGAGATGTAGGAGCATCATGGTAGAGCTACAAGGCTCGATGCCACCTCCTGCAATATCAAGAGTGCAAACACTCAGAAGTCTCAAAATGTAAGTTGATTAAACTCTTACCACTCACAGGTAAGAGCCATGGGTATAATTAACTACAGTGGAATAGTGTATAAAAGCTAACTTCATAAAATAAATGCATTTGTACAGTTTCAGTGTATAATCCCTTTGACACAAACCTGTTTGAACCCTAGTTACTGAGAATTTTAGACTTTCTGTGCTAACGGGCACTTACCCCTAAGAGAACACTACATTTGACCCGAGGCCATTGAGAAGGCTTCGAAAATCAAATGATAGAACTAAAATTATGAGTGTGTAGCTTGAATAGAAGTGTGTAATATCACATGGCAGAAAATTTGGAGTTTAAGGTTTTAGAATATAGTAATATACATAAAACAAGATAAAAGTTTTAAGGCAGAGTCCTTCTTCACCTCCTTCTTCATGGGTTTGGATGATATTGTGTAATTAAATAAAAAAGTCCACATTACAAACCACAAGTAGTTAGTTATTGAGTTAAAAGTAAAAATAATTGGAGTCATTTCTTAATTAAACAGTTTATCCTTAAAAAGCCTTGTAGAGAGAAAGATACGGCTCTATTTTTAGTTTGTTAAAGTACTGTAGAACTCACAGTTTGAGACTGTAATATAAATAAAAACTAATAAACATCTGAGTCCAAATGAAAAATAACATCTTGCACATTTAATCCCTTAAAAAAAAAAACTTTAAAAAAAACCCCAAAAACTCCACACAAACCCTCCATAGTTTTGTAGTGAATGTAGCATATAATGGTGTCATGGTTTGATGCTGGCACAATGCCAGCATCAGTGCCCCCGTGAAAATACATTCTCCCTGGTGTCTGCTGTGGCATGTGACCAGGAATAAGCAAAGCAGGCTCCCACTTAGAAATAAAGAAAAGAAAACTTTATTAACTAAACTACAACTCTAAGTAAAAAGAAACACACAGGGAAAATGAAAACCTTCCAAGAACATTTCCTCCTCCCCCCACCAAATTTCCAATACATCCCCAAATCACCAACTCTCGGTCCATCACCACCCTTTAGACAATGAATTTTCAGTTCATCAAGAGGAGAGGAGTCCTTCTTGTCCCATAGGCTTCCCCAGGAAACACCGTTGAAACCTCCCTGTGTTTCCATGTCACTCACTCGTGGCACCGTCCGGAGAACATCTGCCATCAGTGACCTCTTCCTTCCATGTCAGTGCTCTCACCACTGCACATGGACCAGACCTGCTTCTAGGGTTGTCCTTTTAAGGATGCTTTGTCCCGTTCAAAAAGAGCACGGTCTCACCTTTGGGACACCTGTCCCCCCCAAATTTCACTCCCTGGGGCCGAGGGGTCTCAACACTGAATCCTCTTGGCTCTGAGCCATTGCCTCCCCCTGGATGCAGTCTCTGTATCACAGGAAACATGATTCTGTCCATGGCTATAATAAGAAAAGTCCAGCTAAGGCCACTCCATCATCTCTTCCCACCTAAGATTCTTCTCTACTCTTCTGCATCTTTCACTTGCACGAACTTTCATGATACTTACCCATTTCTTCCCCTATTTCATCTCTATCTCTCTTCTGGGAAGGCTAATGTTCTGCAAAGTTTTCATTGTCCAAGAAAGGGTTAAAAAGCTCGGGCTCTGCCTGCTCAGGAACTCCCACAGCAGCCGAACACCTTCTCGTGCCGGCACATGTTAGCAAGTTTCAAGGTAGCACAGTCCAGGCACAAGCGGTACCCACTCTCTCTCCTGGCGGGGGGCGGTGGTGGGGTGGTGCTGCTGATGCTTCTTCCACCCTTCCATCCTCGGGGCCTCTTCACCTCCCATCTCTGTCCAAGGCCCGCCTACCTCACCTGGCCGCATGGCTTCTCCTCCCCCGCCCAGCCAGCAGCTTCCCTCCAGGGAACTCAAGAGAGCTTCCCCGGGAGTGCTCTGCTTTTTAACCCCTGTGTTCTCAGAGACGTATTCATGTCCCCAGTAGCCACACCAGGTGCCCATATTCAAATCTGAGCATCCATTGGTGTGACCACAGCATCCCAAAAAACTCACTTCCTCTCAAACCACGACAAATGATTCACATTTCTTTTCAGTATTCCTTAATGGGAAAAGGGAGTTGGAGTGTCATTGGACTACAATAAGCAGTCGTATAACTCTCACACTGCTCCTCTATAAGAAACCTAATTCCACAATATGACAAGTATTCACTGTTTTCCTGTCCTGTAAATCCCTACTGAATTCACATTTTTTTCAAATGCCATAAAAATATGTGTTTGAATTGTTTTCTCCTTGAAGTGTCAGAATATGCCATGAGGAGCAAAAATGAATCTACTCTTCTTCTTCTCCTGCCTCTTACTTAACATGGCATATTTAACCCACTATATAATGAGGAACTAAGGCTCAGCCAGGACACACCAATGAGCTGTATTTACATCACCAGAATGTAATACATGGTAGAGTAGTACTCTCAGACCTTTAACGGGCTACCACGCTTCCCTTGTTTAAAACAAATTATGACACATCTGTAATGCTAGTTGGAGACAGCCTGACACTGGGTATTTAATACTAAAAGACAAGTAGTATTGTTCAGTAGTCAAAACAGGGAGATCTGGGACGGGGTTTAGCAAGCTTTGTTACCTGAAAAATGTCTTCTGCTCCCATGAAATAGAGAGAGAAGATATTTAAGGTATTATTAAGGGAAAATGTGGATAAATTAGTGTCTATATTTTGTATATTAGTGACAATTAGACTCAGATGTCTCTCTCTTTGTTTATATGAGCTTAAAAAATAAATAAAGGTTTAAGGGAAATAAAAAGGTCATTTTTCTTCAAGAGCACAAATTAAGGAGGAAAGAATAAAAACTTGAAGTAGGTACTGGGGCAAATAATGAGAAAAATGAAGTTCTAATGAACTACAGCAATTGCAACTAGGAGTTAGCTTGAATGATTAATAAATCAAATGATAATTCCTAGGATGAGGATGCACTTCTCCTCAAGGAACTGGTTCTGTTGACCCATACAGAAAGCTGAAATATTCAGAAAGTTCAAAGTGTACATTTACAAGTCCTTTTTGAACACTTAGTCACCGTGCCCACTTCCTCATCTCAACTAATGGCATGGAGGAAAGGCATGAATTATTAAGTTGGAATTTGGCTTGCTAAGTAATTGTGTTGTGCTTTTTTCATTTTTATCTTGTTTTGTAAATGTTTCCCTAGAGTCCTTATTTGGGGGATGCATTTTTGAAATACTTTTATGCTCAGTCAAGCTGTGGAAGGCATTTTAATTAAACATAAATCACTTTTGCTCGTATGTATTTGTATCAGCTGTGTAGACAAAGATCTTTGTGTGTCAAAACAAGTATAGAAAAAGCATCATGAAGTACTAAGGCCTGTCCACTTGGCACTGTCTGACAACGTGCTACTCCACTACCTCTTCAGGGGAAAGCTGTAAAAGCCTGATTAGCGCCTCAAAATTGTTCACTGACTGCCAAGGTCAGCAAGGTAGGAGGGCAATTGCAGTAGTAAAAGGGCAGCAGTTGAAAACAACACAACAACCATTCAGGAACAATAGGAAGCAAATGAGCTGCTAGGGTTGGGTTAATATGAAATACTGAAGTCAACCAGTATGCTACATGCACAGTACAGAGTGGATAAGACAAGATTTTTTTGTAAACTCAAGCACCAAGACACCTTGAAAGCACTTTTAGAAATGAGAAATCAACAATAATAACAATTACATTATCTGATAGAGAATTGTTTTGTATTGCTTTATAGCTACTAATTTGTCCTGGCTACTTGTGAATATTCAGCCCAGGTCCACCAGTGCTCCCAAGGACTATTTCAGAGTCTAAGAAACCTAAGTATGTAATTTTTCTATGAAATACACCCTATTTTTTCTTCCCTTTATGTTCAAGCTAATATTTCTGAGTTGATCTCTATTGATAGTCAGGGTTTATCTTTCCCTGTACCCAATTTATATATTCATTTTTGTTCTTTTTGCATTGAAAATTGTTCAGGCAGCTGACTGTTTCTGCTTTTATGAAGATATGGACACAAAAAGCTTCAATCTATCAGTGATCATCTGTCAGAAACAAACACCTTTGTAACACAGACTTCTAGTAACTGTTCACATTTCACAGGAAAAAGATTTGCTCTCATTGAGTGTGCACATTCTTTTCAGCCTATTAAATGCTACCTATTCTAGTTTAACAGCATAACATCAGCTTTTAATTTTACCTTCAGTTTTCACAGAGAACCCAGATTTTGCAACCACAGCATTTCATTCCTAATCCATGTGATATGGATGGCTTACAGAAAGTCACGAGGTAAACACATTGGAACAAAATCAAACTTTCTTGACATTAGGACTTTCTAACCTCTTTGTCCCTCGAAGAGTTTTTTGCCAAAGTTACACAACTCAAGCATCTAATCTAGATCACAATCATTAGTCCCAAACAATCGACATTCAAAGAGATTTTAAAAAGGCATTGGTTACATGTTATATGTGTTTTCAAATTTTATCACCCTTTAAGATGTAGTACAATCACATCTGCCACCTATACCACAGACCATAAACAGCAGTTACTCAGGTAATTTAGATAGCAGGTTGACTGTATTTCTAGTATTAATACATATTCATATCACTTGTAAATGGTAAAAGACTGCTTAACTAATTCATATTATTTTACTAATTTACATAAAACAAAAAAGTATTGTTTGCACCTCCTTCAGATATTTTCTTTCTTCTGATTTTATTTCTAATCATTTTATTTAGGCACAGTCAGGTCCCCTCCTCCTTAAAATCTCGCTGATCTATGTGTTTTCTTTACTTGTGTCTCTCCCATTTCTCACGAAGAATCTATACTATGACTCAGAATTTAGAAGGGTTCATGTTCCATTCTTCTTTTCAGGGAATAGAAAGCATTTGACAGTGTTTCTATGTCTAAAGCACTTCTCTTTAGACTTCACTTTCTCATTGAAAGTCTCAAATTCTGTTGATTTGAGACACACAGGAGAAATTTCAGAAGCATTAATGACCTATTCCTACCTTTAAAAAAGGTAATCTGCACTGTTTCATTCTGTGATACAGAAAGGAAGAGTGAGAAAGAATGTTTTCCATGAAAAACCGAAGAGACTGTTGAAAATGAAAAAAAAAACCAAAACAAAACCCCAAAAAAAGCAAACTCAGTGTGATAGATGAGTAATGCGATGATTGACTCTCACAATTAATGGACAATTATCATGTGTATAGTTTAAGAAAAGTTTATAGATTTATAGTTATGTTGTACCCCCTTGCATGGTTATCAAGGGACATGTGGGAGGGCTGGCTTGTCACTATGGTGACATCTGACCTCCAGTCCAGATTTGAGGAAGAGATCTCCACCACTGGGCAGTGAAGAAGGGGTTGATGGACAGAACTTGGGGAGGGGTCAAAGGGTTAAAAAGGGAAAATCTCCATTTTGAGGGAGCTGAGAGCATGGCAGGGAAAATCTTCTGCTCGAAGCACGATAACCTTTTTTCTTTATTCAGTCTTCTGTTGTATTTTTGATAAGGTTTAATAAACCTTCCTAAACTATGAAGAGTAGCTATTTCTCAGACACACAAATCTGTTAACAATTTATATAAGATCTCCAGTAATCAAATTCATTGAAGTCACCCTACATATAGTTGCATGCAAATTTTCATTAAATAGAGATGATATTCATTATGTTTGGCTTCTGAAAGAACATTTCCCTGTAATTTAATGTTACTCATTTTAATTAAAGTGTAAACCTTTTATATAGATACTTGAAAAATTGATATCTAGCTGAGAACTACTCTGATTTTCCAGTGAATTAGTTGGTAACTTTATTTGGTCAAAGTTTTTTGATGCCTGTTAAGAAGACCAGAGTTATCTCACTGAAAGAAAATTAAGAAAATAAAATTAGAAGGTGAGAGCCATAAGTTCGACAGTTTTTTTGATGACTGAAGCACAGATAAAGGGGTTAGGAGATCTGGTTTTATGCTTGGCTGAGCTAGCAGTTTCCCATAAGCCCTAGCAAATATTATTTAAAGAAGCTTTCTATTTCTTGGGCATTATGAGATTAAGTTCATCAGGGATTGCAATGCCTTTTGAGATCATATGATTTATAACTTTATAAAAGTGAAAAGTATAATTAGAACTTCCAGTGATTTTTGAAGTGAAAATAAAACACCTTTCCTCATGCTAAGCCTTTTGACTATGAATTTGAAATGCTCAGTGTTAATGATACAGCCTCACCAGGCACTTGCAGGAATAGATCCAACCTCATTGTACTTTGATGGGGACACCTCTTCTTTTCTGTTGTTCACATTTCTATAAGGTTCTATAAGGTTATCTATTTTAACCAGTTAGCAGAGACTGCTTGAACTGAGGCTGTTTAGTCAATGATTTTATTTTATCTAGTAAACCATGAGAAAAATAATGTTTGTTACAAATATGATAATATTCACATTGCATGCTCTAAGGCAAACATTAGATGTGTCTCTCTCTCCTCTAAAAAACCTGGCTCACACTTCTGTCTCCAAACAGAAGAGAAGATTTTAAACTCAAATTTATATAGCATTTCTGTGGCTTCTGTAAATATAACGGACTTATATTAAAAGAAAAATCACCTTGAATTACAACTACAGGTCCAGTTCAGAAGCAGTCTTGCTTAAAGCATTCCACCCTATGAGAAGCAGTGTGTTGAATAATTATGCTGAGAAAAATTACTGGAAAGGCTTTACTTAACCTTTTAATCATACAGTCAATTGCAGCCAAGTTCTCCAGTTTTTCTAATCCCTCCAGTTCTGCTTACATAGTGCATTCATATGCTTGGGATATTGCCTCTGTGATCTGAAAGTATGCCATCCCCGGTGTGTGCATGCGTGCAAGCATATTCTGGCTTCTGTTCTAAACATTTTGGCAAGATCATAAATGTTAATATTGCATGAGCAGTAGCAAGCTTGAAGGGTGATGACTATTACAGGGCAAAGGCAGGTGGAGTAGGAAAAAGCCTTTATGTACATAGCAGGTGATAAATAATAAAATACAACAAAAATCGTAGGCATACTTTGTACAACATTAATGCTTCTTTCTCTTTCTTCTGCCAAATCCACAAGCTCCTATGGGCAAAACTAGTCCAGTAAGCTTGGAATTGCCATTGGAGTCCCCTCTGAACTCTCCCACAAGTAAAGTATCCTTATTACAATAATTTTTATAGCTGAAGAAAATCTCTGCTTTAATGTATCACTCCCTAACTAGATTTCCTCTTTGCATGCTTCTTTCAGAAGTTTTAGGATACTGCAAAACATAATTGTGAGTAATACTTAAGTTCTGAATGTTTCTACTTTTTTCAGCGTTAAAAGAAAATTTCTTTACAGTAATAAAACAAGTTTATTTTTGGAAGGAATTTTTATAGAGCATGTGCAGCTCTCTTAAAGCGTTATCTCCATCTGAACTACCAAAAGCCAGGACAACTGATGCTGTCCCAGGATCAAATGAGCACTTCTTCTTAATCACCAAGTGATATATTAACTTTTTTATTTACCTTTTTTTTTTCCC
Source organism: Passerina amoena (assembly GCA_013401095.1). NCBI lineage: Eukaryota > Metazoa > Chordata > Aves > Passeriformes > Cardinalidae > Passerina > Passerina amoena. The sequence continues at coordinate 696,419 of WBNP01003239.1, read as the reverse complement.
ATTTTTTCCCCTGTATGTATGTTCCCTAAAAAAATAACCCAAACCTCTCTGGGAATCATAATATTTGAAAACTTGGGTTTATATGCATTAAAATAAAAGCATTGTTTAGTAATTATTGACAGTGAGAATGCCAAGTTGATTTTAAGAATCCTTTCTAGTATTTGAATGTAGTGTAGAGCAGTTCCCACAAATAATTTCAGCAGCTAATTGCCCTAGAGGATGACTTCTGAGAGGAAGAACAGACTAAAATATTGCTATGGGTTATTCACTTTGAGGTTTCACCTAGAGCCAAATGACCATTCAGAAACTGAGTGAGAAAATAACCTGAGGTAAATACCTTCCCAGAAATATCTGAAAACCTACCTGCCTTGTGCTGCAGATCAGATGAATCATATGAAACACAGCTTTTCATAGAAACTGCAGGAGAGTGAGAGGGAGAGGAAAGCAGACATCAGCACCAGAGAAAAGACATTTAGGAAAGCACTGCAGTAAATGTGCTTTGTGACTGCCAGGAATCTGACAAAAAGGCATTTTTGCTCAGCATTGTTGCTTCTCTACCCAGATGACCAATAAAAATACTTTATTTGCATAAAAAATATATAACATCCAGATGATATCCAAGTGTCTATGAATGCTTCTGTTTTCTTTGCAGAGCTTGGAGGGATCACCAAATTCAGGAGCTCAGTTCTAGGAGTTCTGTAAAGTGGGGTGGGGTGACAGGGAGATGTTGAAGAGTTTGTGACAAGAACAAAACACACAGAGGTGCAAGTCTGTGACAATCCATGCTGTGCAGGAGAAAATAGTCATCTCATGTATGCCTTTGGCTTCAGGATCATTCTTGAATTCTATGGGTGAACTCCTCAAGAAGCCTGATAATAAATCCAGGGCAGCTCCACTTTAGGGCTTTTTTCTCTGGACACACTGACCTTTTACAGAGTGAACCTGCACATTAATTTCATCATTATGACACAGTGAGGAAAGTCATAAGGGAAATCAGTGCCAGTCAGGAAAAAAAACCACATTTTTACTTAGCCGCAGTTCTATTCCTCTGTTGCTTCTTGCCAATTTCTGAAATGCAAATCCAATTTGACTGTTTTTCCAGTTAGAGAAAGAAACTAGTACTTTAACCTTTAAGTTAAACATTTTTTCTTCAGACAATTCCAGACTAACAATATTAAAAAGTGAACGTGCCTGAGCATCTAGAACTCAATCTCAAATCTAGAGGGGGACTTATCATCAAGTAGAATAGTACAGCAAGCCTTACTTTTCCTATGATTGATTATACACCTCCTCAGTAATAATATTCTAGTCATAGACCAGGTGCAGTCTGCCAGAGAACACATGCATTTTATAAACTAAGTGGTCAGTCTTCAACAAATAAAAGAAAAGCATGATATAAAAAAAAATAGGCTAACATGTAAGATTCATTTCTCGTCACTCACTGAAACCTGAATGTGTATTAAGAAACACAATGCACTCTCCTGGTAGTACATAAAACAATGCAGACTGATAATTTCATAGTAGGTATCTATTTCATTGTAGGTATCTATGATTTATTATTTATGTTTTTAAGGATGGGGAGCCACAAAATTGCACATCAAAGTTTTTCTTCCACCTCTGTTAGGAATACTAAGAAATTACATTTTTCTCTCTACTAATTTTAGTTACGTCTGCAAGGAGATTTGTGAACACAAAATGGAAAAACATAAGATGCACTGGAGGATTTCTCATTTCTTTAGCCCCTTCATTTCTTCCATTCTGGATGTATTGTTAATGTGGGAATTCAAATCCTGAGATCTTAGGAAGGATGACTTCATGTTGAGAGCATTCCTGACCGGGTTGTTGGTGGACTAATTGACCCCCAGAGGCTCCTTTTCCCTGATCCCGTGATGCAATTCTATCATTGACTTTCCAGGATATATTTTCTTATCAAAATTGCAAGTAAGCAGGCAAAGCTTACTTGCAATTTTGATAAGTCCCATTTAATAGAACTAAATAACTACAGTTGTTCCAAAACCAACAAACTTTAGAATGTATTTTCTTTTCACACTTCTTGAAATAATTCACTTATTTTGTTCTCTTCCTTTTAAAGTTGTTTTGGATGGGAAGTCCTGGGCAAAAGAACTAAGAGAAATAGATCATCAGTGTCAGTTAATCATTACCACATGACTGTCTGCCAGCAGAAAGAGTGCTGGCAAGTGGCCACTTAGGATATGAAAAGAGGAAATAATAGAACTTCATCTGAGATGCAGAATTTCATCAGTGGATAACTTGAAATACCAATCACAGCTTAGTTGTATGTTCTCTAAATGTTTTTAAAAGAATACATATAATCCAAATATTTTCTAAAAGCTTTAGAAAGTTGGGGTGAAGGATTTATTCTGGAGTCCAGAAAGAGCAGGGTGAGTACAGATGTCTGTTTAGTTTACCACTGAGCTCTCTGATGATGGGCTCAATCACAAACCATCCTTGATGGGTCAGTTAGCTGAAGATATCTTAGAGGATAAATCATCATCTAATCTGCTGCAGGGCATGAAAATATGAATTAAGAGGGATCACATAGAGGGAACAGCAGTTTGTATAGAAGGTTGTGTAAGAAGGGCTGTGCATCCACAGCCCACTCTCTGCCTGGATGGTGGGCACTTGTGGCAGAGTGTTAAAAAACAAGTGTTATTACAGAGAAAGCCCCTGAGATATCTGATGCTTCCACCCACACTGGAATAGTAAGAAAGGATACTTCAGTAGAGACAGTAGGTTGCAATTAAACTTTGCTCCCTTTTCCTGAAGAAAATATCTGTACATGGAAAAGATGTGCACAGGTTGATGATGTGTTTCAGGATCTCTTTAAATGCAGCACAGCATTAGAGCAGCTGAGGAAATGGATCAGTGGTTAGAGAACTTTTCTCCTGTGGCAGACACCACAAAGAATGAGACACTTTTGACCCTGGTGAGCCACAAAATCAGGATTGCTCTTCAGTCTTTACCCTCCAGCATCACAACCAAAGCCACATCTGAAGCTTGAACAGCTACAGACACCCACAAACAAGGACTGCAAAGACAAACTGCATCAGCAGCTGTCAGTGGACACCGCAGGAAGAAACAAGGAATGCCGGCAGTGAGTGACTCTGTTAAGGGACACCAAAGTGCCATGTGCCACCCTGAAGTGATTGGGAGAGGTGCTATCCTTGGGGAGTTGAGCTTGTGTGGTGATGCTGAGAGGGCATTACATGATTATAGACTGCTCTCCACTGCTCCTCTTTGCTGTGGGCAGAGATGACACCGCAAGCCAGAACCTGGGCAGAATCAAGGAAGATAACAAAGTCCTTGGGGTTCAAGTGAAAAGTTCTGGTCCCCAAGTTATTTTTTCTTCCATCTTACCAGTCAGAGGGAAGAGTGCAGCCAGTAACTGATGTATAGTGCAAATCAACTTCTGGCTTTGTAACTTGTGCTATCACTAGAGTTTTGTTCAATGATAATGACTGGGATCAGAATATTCCCTTTTCTTGCATAATAGAGTTCTAAAGTCTCAAAGATGGTCATTAGAATAGGTCTGATTTTGTCATAAGCTGCTGTTTTAGCTCTTGCTATATCTGGCCAAGATACATTTATATCTTTAGTCCTCACACAAAACTATTTATTTGCTCATTTAAGTGTATCCTTCATGTTATTGACTTAATGATTCTGAGTTTAAAATAAGCCCATTTATGAAGCTTAGCTGTCATGAGAACAGTCCATGTTTGTCCTCAGAATCATAAGTGGCTCCTGTATCAGTGCATTTGTCCTTTTAAATGACATGTAGGGAAAAGTAATCCCTGTAGTCCATTCTATGCATGTAGACCCTTTTTAAGTTGCTATTGTATTTTACTGATATAAAGGAACATAAGAAAGCAGAGTAAGATGAAACTTCCTACTCATGTTTGGTTACTTAATGTGTTATCTCCCATTCCACTTTTAATATACTAATTCAGAATATGCTGAGGAAGTTAAATGGAAAAAAAAAAGAAAAAACCTAAAATTGGAAAGGAGCATGAATTGCATGCCTTTTACTAAAATTAATATAAATTTTTCAATTTATTTTGATACTTAATTTTGAGTTTATTTCTGAGATTCCTTCTTTTGTTCACCAAATAACACCTGGAAAAAAAGATTTATGGCATTGTCTTTTTGTTTATTGAAGAAAATAACAGTTACAGTACCTGATTTAAAAGACTAAAATAATTATTAATACATTTTAAATGCTCTTGAAAACATCAGGTAGAAGAAAAATTGTTTGAACAGCCATAAAGAGAATTCAACAAATCTGCAGAGGTTTTCCTTGTTGCACTGTAACTAACTTCAGGTTTGAGTGTATGAGTGTGCCACTGCAAGGGAAACATCCATTGTATTATTTCATTAAGGGATCAAGCAGTGGGAGAGGATTTCACACATAGCAAGAGTTTCAGCATTTCAAATTATAGATATTTGTTTCAGATATCTTGTGCCCAGTTTTACCATGATTCTAAATTTCCCATGATCCCTAATACTTTAAATCTCCTCTTAGCTCTTTCTTGCCATTTTCCTGTAAGCAAGGTTATGTGAACTGAAGTGATGGAAAAATCTCCCAAGTACCTCTTCTGGGGGAAGTCTTATACCAAATAATGATTTTACATATGAATCTCTGGGTCAGGTCTCTTTTTACCCTTGCAAAATGCCCTTTGGTATTTTCCAAGAAGATTTCGATTGTCCTTAGACCACAGCCTGTGGTCAGTCAGGTTTTAGTGAGATAGAATCTCACAGTCGCTTATTCTCAAAGATGCTAAAGAAAATGAAGATCAAGATGAAGGTTAACTATGCCATTTAAAAAAAAAGCAACATTACAAAGGATGCAGGGCAGTGGAGTCACCTGTACATCTTTCCCTTCATTAGAAACAGTCTGTAATGTCTCTGAAGCAGCAAATACAGAATTCTTAGCTACAATGCAGTGCCACATGCCATGAAAAGAAAGTACAAAATAAGTTGAAAATATAAGAACATGCTGCAGTTTTAAAGGGTTTCTTGTACAGGCATTTATGGACTTACAAAGCTCTCTTCATTCTAGTACAAAGAACACAAAAGTGGAAAGCAATTGAATTATCTATTGAGTTATTGACATTTTTACAAGAAACGAAGAGTTCCCAAGTTAGTCTTTCATACATTTTCTCCTGCTCTGTTAGATACCTCACTGTGTATGGTGCCTTGGGATCAGTCAGGAGAGGATCTGAAAGCCCTGGTGTGAGAGTGCCCAGAGAGCTGCACAGTGCACTGTGGTGAAAGGAGAGCCACAGCTGTGCACAACAGCGGTGAGGGAAGTGGTGAAAACTCTGTCCTCCTCCTTCCCTTTGAGAAGAAAATTCATCATCTGACTGGAAATGTTCCCCTGTCTGTTTCATGTCAAGGAAGTGATGATGCTGTTGAATAAAGAGTAAGATGATAGTCCTGAGCATGTTGTTCTTAGGAGAAATAGCTCGTATATTTCGATAAACAGTAAACCCTCTGTCTCACAGGGTTTAACTGAAAGGTTTTTATATGGCTTCACAAATATGGTTGTATTTTTTCCTGTATGAAAAATATCCAAACTGAATAAGAGACAAGGGGAAAAAAAAGCTTTTAAAAAACTGTAGAGCAAATCTTGATCTTGAGTCATTTATTTATGTATTCGTGCATATATATGTATATATATATATACACATGAAAAAAATCTCAAAATATCTCTAGGTTTATTGATTAATTTTAGAAGGTTGAGTCCTCTAATCACTTGACTGTGATTAGAGGCTGTGCAATTCCACAATAAGAAAACTTTTTTTAATATATTAAGGAGTTAAAGCAAGAACTATAGGAGTCTAACAGGGAAGCACAGACACCTCCATGGTTCACAGCTTCAACTAAGTTGTAGAAATGCACATTCCCATTTGGAAAAATAATTCTGTAACTTGGTTTGTAGCTGGGCAAAGGCAAACTTGCATTTTTTTTCTCTATTTCCTTCCAAGCGGAGGTGTCAGCTGAGATCAAAGAGCTGCCAGATTAGCACCAAGTTTCAGAGCTCTCTAAAAGTTTATTATCCAGGTTTGCAATTTTTCACCAAAGCTTGCTACACACAGGAATTTGTAGATGCTTATCCAACTCCATAGCATCCATCAGCTTATATAACAGTTATGAATGTTTTGGATGTCTTAAAAGTGGCAGACCAATCTTTTGCATAACCATATCTTGCATAAAATTAATTACATAATCTAGTTTGTGGCAATTTTTAAATTGCAAATTAATTAGCTCCATCTGGTCTGTAATTTTCCACTTAGCAGGTAATAACTTTTAAAGCATCTGTTGCTTCTGAAACAGATAAGACAGTATTGAGTATAGCAATTCTTATCTGCCAAAGTTATCTGGTTAGACAGTGGTGATCCTGATTTTTTGAGAGGTTTCTTTATATGAGAACTTCACTGTATTGAATTCTAAATGTCTTCATTTGCTGTAAGTGCTTCTGGCTCATTACTTGCTGCTCTACTTGCTGTTGATTAATGCAAGACATTTTGAAATGTGTGATTATTACATCTTTAATCTAAAATAGACTGACTGATAAACCTGCTTTATATATATTTCCTGTTGATGGAGAATCACTACTGCTGTACCTGATGGTGAGACACAGTTGATGAAGAGGAAAAACCCCTGTATGTCCTAAATATAAATGTATTCATTCACAAACAGGAAAATTAAATTTTACAGCAAGGTCTCATGAAAGACTTTGTAGAATTCCTGAAGAAAAGACAAAGTTTTGTGGAAATGGTAAGAAAGATTTCTCCTTTGACTTTAGCAACATATGTATCTTCAAGACTGAGGCAAATTAAGATCTTCAGTAGTCAAGTTTGTCATTTTTTTCCAAAATCACATCTTGATTTTCTCTGGTTTAGATATATCTTTTGTAACTCTATTGAAAACCATGCCCTAGTAAAATGGTTAATGTTGTTTTATATGACTGCCATGGTGTAGGAATGGTGCTCCTCAATTTAGCGCTCCTGCTGAGACACTCCGAACCACTCTCCTGCCCATTCCAACCCCCTGTGAGTGGCCTAAGAGGAGAATTGGAGGCAAAAAAGGTAAAGATCATGAGTTGAGATAAGAACAATCCTGAAACAGCGGTGAGATAAGAAAATGAACAGCAGGTAATAACAGGGTACAGGAGAGAGGTTGGCGAATCATAGGGAACCCCCCTAGAAGTAGACAAGACATGACTGCTCCCTCCTTCACGCTCTGCTGAAAAGACCCCCTTCCCTTCGGAGGAAATTCCCTCCCTCTGCCCTTAGCAGTGACATCAGGTGGTGCCAAATAACCTCTGGGTCCTGTCCATGCCCCCTGCTGGCTACTGCAAAAATGAACTATGTCCTGGTCAGAACCAGGGCAATGAAATTGAATCCATTGACTGGAAATTCTGCAAAATGTTATGGCTCCATATTTGTGAGAGGCAAATCTGGGTGCAGATTAGTTTTATAATTTTAGATGTAGATTTTTGAACAGATGTTTAGAGTCTGGTGAATATCCCTATTTTCTGATTCTGTCACATGTATTTCTTATCACTTATTCATCATGTTTTCAAATATACCACAAATTAGTTCATTCTAACAACTGTTCCTATTCACAAAGATGATTTATTTTCCTTGAGGTTTGTGACACTAGAGTCAATCGGTTTACCTGATGGATTCTCTAGTGCAAAGAAAATAACTTTCCCAAATTGACATTTGTACCAAGATAAAAGTGTTCTTTCTGTTTTTTGGATATCAGTGGCTGGCTTTATCCTGGCCCTAATGAAATGTATCATAAAACTCCAGTGCTTTGAAATACAACAAAAGAGGGATTAATTTATGTCTGTACTCCCTGTGTGATATCAAGAACCCTGGGAATCCAGACTGAAAACTTAGGTGTCAGATAACCAAGTTTCCTATTTACACATATACATGACTTAGAGATGTACACTGGTGCACTGCAGTAGAAGGTGCCACCAGGGAAACTGAGAAATTTTTTTCTCTGACAAATTCTTTTAGAGGTGCCTTGATTTCCACCTTTACCATAGAGTTATTTTCTGATGCCTTATCAGAAGACTAGTCAGAAGCAAAATTGTATTTAATCTCACATATTTGAACTGAATGCATGATACAGAGCATGTTTTTGTCACAAGGAAAGTGATGGTACCCACTGACCTTTGTGGTCACTGTTACCACTCATTTTTCATCTCACAAATCTAAACAAAGGTGTGATGGATCCAAACACTTGGATTAGGGACACCTTTGTCTTAACCAGCATTACTTGCTTTTTCTAACAATTCATCAACATGATTTAGGATTAAAATCACATTAGATTCCTTTCACATCTTGTGAAATAGTTTCTACCTCCACAGGACAAGGCATTTTGGAGAAGCTCATGCTTTAGTTTCTCATGCTGTTTGCTTTGACCTTATTAATTCTCCTGAAGCAGTTACAGTTCAGCACAGCCAGAATGTAGCCCATGTCAGGTCCCCAGTTTAGCAGCGTTTTAAAGCCGGTCTGGACATTTTTCTGTAATATGTGTCACTGCTCTTTCCATCCAAGACCTTTAGCTCCAGAAAAATTCCTAGAGCTAGTGTATAGTGATCTGGGGGGGCATCTGTATCCAACACTGCCACCTTAAGCATGGATAAAGCTCTGCTTAGGTATTTGTGATTCTTTCTTAGAGCAGTCTGAGTCTTGCAAAGATGATGCAAAATTTTACTAGTGAGAGCTGATGAAATTCTACTGTTCCCCATTTGGTGAAAATCCTGGAGCACAAAAACCAATGGTGTTTCCTGTCTTGTAGGTATTTAATGAACTGTTGGTTAAAATATGTCACACTTGTGAGAAATCATGCTTTGTGAAAAAGACCTCATAAGTGTCACAGAACGAATTATTTCTTTTGTCAACACTGTGAACAGCTGAGTGACTGATTTTCAGAAAAAAGTACTTGTGAAATCAGAATCCAGACAGAATCACGATATGAGCAACACATGCAAAACTGTAAGGGTGGGGTTTTCCACACTGGAAAAAAAACCAACCAAGCAAAACAAGAAAATCTCAACCCAACACAAACCCACACCTCATTTGAGTTTGACCAGGAAACATTTAATTAGGGCTTTGAATGCAAACATTTTAAGTAGGAACTTTCCTGTCCAGGTAAATGCTCTGAATATACAACATTCTCAGAGCTCAAAACTCAGACTGCATACCTTGCCAAACAGCTGTAGGACACCCTTAGTTTTAGTGAAAGCAATACATGAAGCAATATTCACTCCGGTAATTCAAAAATGCTCTCCAAACCACTTCTTTTTCCATGATGCCTGGGCAGGTAAAACCAGATCCATTTAAGACCATTTGCTAACCATAATTATCTACCTGAAATATGGTGGAAGTGCCCACAAAACACATTTAAGCAATGCACTTAGACAAAATGTTTAGAGACTTGCTAAAAGCCAAAAAAAACCCTTAAAATAGTTGCAGAAGGAGTTTTTTCAATTCAACTACTTGTAATCAGAAAAGGAAGAAAAACTTCAATTTGTGAATCATTTGAAGATGACAATAGGAAATGGGAAAAACAGCATTTTTGCCAAGGCAAGAAAAAGTTTAGTTCCTTTAAAAATATTCATAAATCAGCCTTTGTCAGGGGAAAACGAATAATCATAATTTCTATAGTAATGTAAATGTGGGAAGTACCTGAAATGAAAGGGAATTTGAATCTTGCCTCTCAAGACACAACTGACAAATGTGTGTGGGTAAAAAAAAAAAAATAAAACAAAACAAAACAACTTATTTTTTCTGGGGAATACTCTTTCTAAAGACAATATATCAGACATTCATTTATTCCATTGGGGTTTTTTTTTTTAATTTTTAAAGATGACTCTGTTTTTCACATGTCTTATTGGATAAATCACATTATCTGATACTTGTAAAGCCTTATTCTTCCTCCTCCAATGGGCTGCTTTATTGACTTCTATTATTTTTGTTGTATGATGTGTGAAAACAGGCTTCAGCCTGTCCCTGGAAGCACAACCAGTCCCTTGGGATTCAGTTGGATTCAACCTTTAGGACAAAAATCCATCCTTCCAGCTGCACTTTCAAACATATGTTTTGGGTGCTGTTCTGTTGACCGAAAGGATATAGTTTACTCTAAAAAAATAGAGCATACAAGACTGAATGAAGCAAGATTCCTTAAACAGCAACATTATATATTTTCTATAAAAGCCAGAGGCCTGGCTTTTCACCAGACTGAATTAGGACTGCAGACTTTATGATGAACTCAACTGCCAGGAAGTTACCAGTAAACCTGACTGCTGGATTTTCTTTTTATTCAATTTAAATCTCCCCTTCTATTCCCAGGTAATATTTTTACTGCCCTTACCAGTGTTCTTTTGCTTTACCTTTGGACCCTGCAAAGGCTCCAGCCTCTCCTTTGGAGAGTTGTCTTTGTTAATAGACAGGTAGCCTTAGCCACTCTAGGATTGTAGCTCCTTTTGAAGTACACTATCTTCAGCTCCCTTAATACCTCTGGCTGAGTGACTGAGCAGTTTGTCATGTCTCATCTAATGATTTCTCACACTGAACACACAGTAATGCGGCACTGTGCTCTTAAACAAAATTCAGCTAGCAGTCATATCCTGCATTTCAAGCTGTGATATTCAGCAGACCTTGAGGCTAATATATTAATAGCTGATTATTTTCTGGTGTATATTGGGTGTCCAAAGTGTCCTAAGGAATCCTGGAGGCTGTCAAATTGGAAGATGAGGTATCTGGGTGATATGTTCAGGGTACAGTTCAGCTTACACTCCTGAGATGAAGGCAAACTACTCCAGTTATTACGCAAAACATGCTGTTACCACTGTGAGCAAATATCTCTTCAAGCCACAGGTAATGGCTAGAAACCTGAACTTTTACAATCAATCCATTAGATCAGGATCTTTTTAAAGAACAATTATATCTTAGATAGAACTGAGCACCATGGCTGGTGGATTTTCTGCTATGAAGCAGTCCACAAAATGGTACAAACCCTAAGGTAGGTTATAAGACTGCACTCCATAAATACCGAAAAGGTTTATCATATAAGTTTTGGAGTTCAATAAAGTAACTGCAGTTCTTGTAGCTCTGCTTAAGCACCAAATTCTTACAGACTCTGAGGGCATCTCCAGCAGAGGCACGCTGTACTATGCAAATCTACTTTAAGCCCATGGCAAAATCCTGAGTTCCTCCTCTGAGTGTATAAAAACTTTATAATCTATCTCAAAACAGTTATCTTTTTGAAGACAAAGGCACCTTGAAACAGTCTGAGATGCTTATCCTTCCAAAGCATTTCTCTGGGCACTGAAATGCTTTGCTTCAGGAAAACTGGCAGACGTGACAAAGCTGTCTCTTATGCCAGTTACCTCTCAGATTAGATGAGGTGAACAGAATGCTTCTGTACTTTGATTTTCTGCATGAAAAGGTCTTTTTTCCTCTGGAATTTAGGAGAACACAAATGTCTGTCTAGTGCTCAAGGTGTTTGGCACCAGGATTAGCTCACAACAATCACCATTCCACCTCCTGTCCAGTCAGAGCAAAGGCTCAAGGAGCATTAGCTACATAGGTCAATTAAGGTGGAATAGGCAAGGGGCATGAGGTGTAGGATTAAGTCATAGACATGAGAAGCAGATTTTTGAATATCATGGACAATGTAGCTGTGGTAGCCCAAAGAGGCAGAGTAGAAAAACGGGAAAAGATCTCGTGAGTGAAGGCAAAACAAAACCCACTCATAATCGGGGGGGGGGGGGGAAAGTAGAAAGAAGAAGAGTTTGATACAAAGGGGAAGGCAATAAGGGAAGAATAAAAAGAGACTAAAAAATTAACTTAGAAACTGTGCATTAGAAAGATTTTCTCTAATATTTATGTCAAGGAAATGAGCAGGTGAGAAGTTGAAAGTAAGCTGGGATAAAAGATGAAGACAATCTGGCAAGACAGGGGAACTTCATCATAAAAAAAAAAATAATCTGTGTACATTCTTTCTGAGGATATCCACATAAGAAGCATCCTAAAACTGCTTCATTTCTGATGAAAATTATCTTTGCTGTCAACAAAGGCAGTTTTGCCCTTCCCCTGAACAAATGTGAAGAAAATTTATTGACTCCCCAGTACACAACAGAACATGTCATTAAAAAGAAGCACCATTGTTTCCGGGGTGAAAGTTTCTTCTATTTAATTAATATACTAGAGATGGGGAAGGAGAGCATATTTCAAGAACTAAAGAAAACTGTAGGTTTCTTTGAAGTCTGCTTCCATTCCTCCAACATTAAGACTGTGTGCAAGTCAGTCGCAAATAAAAAGCTGCTCTGAAAATCCCCAGAACCCAAAGGTGACTTAAAGAAACCGACATTCAGCAAAAACAAAACAACTCCGTCGTCCCCTTTGATCACTCCAGCCAGCTGCCCTAGGCGAGTCTGGAGCTGTACAAAGCTGCCTGGAGACCTCAGCCAATACACCAGATGTCACCCTGAGACAGAAGAGAGAAGATAGATTGGGGAGGAGAGAAATTTTCAAGATAAATTTTTGAGGCTGACATTCTACTGAGAAACATCAGAGGGTATAAAACTCATCATCTTTGCCTATAGAAACAGAAAGTGAAGGGAAGAAAAAGGGACTAAGCATTCACAGAGACAGCTGAGAGCCTCAAGAGAAAGACGATTTCTGCAAATAGCCCTTTAATGTTTGGTTTATGTCTAGGTCAGGAGAGTAACCATAAAATGTCACCTCATCACCACCTGCAGTCACACAGAAGTTGTAAGGGAGTATTTGGACCCCTTTCCAATTGCCTTGCTCCCTTCCTGTGCAAGATTTACTGCTCTTTAACTCACATTTTATTTTCTCTTCCCTGCATTCATTTAATTTCAGAGTCACTGCATTTATTCTCTACCATCCACTTTCCTCAATAATTAATTCCCCATATCCACTGCCTTGGAGCTACAGCCACAGTGGTTTCAATTGGGAAAAAAATCAGGTAATTATGAAAACCATGACATTGCTTATGAAAACTAAAAGAACAAATGCTTCCAATATGAATGCCTGGGAGACAGACTCAGAAGAACTGTCAACTTTCCCATCTCTTCCTTTATCTCCTTCTTCAGAAAAAGTTTTCATAGCATGTGTCATGATCTAAAAGCAAAAGCAAACAAAATGTCATAGCTGAAAATGACATTTCAAAGAAGTAACACCTGCACTGGAACAATTTCTACGATCTCCAATGTGTTTGATTCAGTTTAGGATAATCTATATCTAGAAATTGATGTCTAAGATTGTTAAGTGTATTTAGAGATGACAGCTGTATAGCAAACACTATGACTTTCTATGCTTTGTGGCTGAAATGATTTGAAGCACGTGGTTTCTCCGTTTCCTACCAAGACCAAACAGAAGGTCCATATATTGCTTTGGTAGCTGGGTTAGAAAGGGACTAAAAGGAGCAAATCAGGGCAAGAAGCTTTTACAGTGAGAACAGTTTTCATGCAGGGAGTTCTATAATTCAGCACTAAAAAAATCTCCTGCCAATTTAGATGCCATCATCACATCATCAAACTAGAATTGGAGGGAAGCAAAACGATCTGTTTCTTTCCCTGGTCTTTACAATAGAATATACCCTTGATTACTCTGTATTCAGTCTTGAAACTGCCACAAACCTGGCCCCTTAAAGCTACTTGTTAGTGTTGCAGTCAAGAAATTGAGAGTTGTGAAATACCTCTACTGCTTTAAAAATTATTCAATCAAAAATAAAGATACTAGGTAGAATTCAGCTTTTGATAAGTCTCACTTAGATAGGTAGAAATATATTAGATCTTCATCTGTCATAAATGGTGTCTCTGTTATCTGATTAGCAAAAATCTCATGTTCCTAACAGCTTGGATTGGCCAAGCCAAAGCTTCTGTTTTCTAATTTTAAGAAACTTCTCAGGAGATTTATTTGTCCAGCTGGATAAAGCCTTTACCAGTGAAGAAGTTTCAGAAAACTTTTGTTAAAGATATAAACTCATGTCCCACTTCATTGCATTTTGGATTACTTGATCTTGCTTGTCCTTGAATGTTATTTTAACTGGGTAGCAGCCAGCAGCAGTCTCAGCAATGTGATTTCAGGAGCAGACTCTTGCTGGTATATTATGTCACCTCAGTCAGTGGGCTATTAGGCTGACTGGTTACTCCCTACAAGTACGTGTTACTTTCTAATTTTCCCACATGTGACTCCAACAATGAGCAAGAACTCAGATTTCCCTCTCTGTTCCCCAAAGGCGCTGTGTGGATGATGCAGTGTTTAAAAGGACCCTGATGGTGCTAATTGCTAATCCCATTAGATTTTCTTATTGAACTTGCTACAAAGAATTTTATACTTATGCTTCATAATTAAAGACAGCACAGGAGAAATAATATTTTGTTTCCAGCCCCTGTCTGACTCTCTGCCATCCCCCAAATTGTCATCTCGGTTTAATGGCTTCAGATGTGTGTTTCCATGCTAGCCTAAATCAGTGTTGCTTGGGTTACATTTTTTAAAAAGTGATGTGACCTATAAAACAGCTCCAATTTCTTCTTACAAAGGATTACAACAATAGCCTGATGTGACTGGCAATTCATATTGCCAGGCTTCTTGCTAAGTGGCTTGAGCAAAAATGAGTGTGTTCCTGGAATTTCTGTTCAGTGGAGTCTGCAAGAAGGGATTTATAGAGGGCAGATAATAAAAGGAGGGGCAGAAAATCTGAAAGGGAGAGTAAAATCCTCACTCCTGCAATATTATGGGCTTTCTTTAAAAAATTCAATTTTAACTGTGTTGATGGCTGCTTTGTCTCCTCCATGTCTCTACACCCCAAGTTCCTTTTACTGCTCTCACCTTTTTGCTTTTCTCCAACTTCTCACTTAGTGGTGCCTCCTCAGCCAGGGGAAACTCTTGAGTCTAAAACACATGCAAACTTCAGCAGAGCCTTTAATTTCTGATATGAAAAGCAGAGCTTGCTGCAGACAATGTGTGCCCAACCAGGCCACCTTATTTGAATCCTGCTTTCAGGTCACAGACACAGATTTTCAACAGTCCTGTCTTATTTGAGTTCCCAAGTTACCGGGTCCTACCCACAGCAAAGGCATATACGTCCTGAAAGTATTGATGACTGGGTAGAAAAAGAGAGGAAGTTAGAAATGTAGTTGTAAGAGTTCTGTCCTGGAGTCATTGAATCTTGTTAAAATAGGCTTTCTGGGATTCACTGTGTCAATTTGAATTGAGAAGTGCCCTCTTTCACTTCTTTATTATGCCATCCATCTTACAGGCAGTGATGTGTAGTCACATCTTGTAATAGATACTTCCAGCAGGATTTCGCTGTTGCGAACACGGCTTTTCTTTTCCCCCGAAGAACCACAGTAGCTGTACCAGCCTGTGTCATTTGTAGTATAATTTAACAGAATGATCTTCAGAGAGGAAAATTCATTTTCATGCAGAGGAAAGCTGTCCTAGGCATGACCATAGAACAGGCAACATGTAACTGACGACTCTGGTGAGGGCACCCTGACTGGACAAATTCACCCATCTTGGCATGAGCCACATTTGTGTTTGTTCTTTTCTTTTAACTATCAAGAGAGGGTGTGTGGACAGTAGAAGCCATTTGGCTGTAGTTTCCTATAAGGAAGTTCACTGCAGTCTCTTGACTTTGGAGGAATGGTGATGGAATATGCTTGGAGATATAACCTTCATTAGAGGCAATCACATATAGAACAAATGTGTCTATATGCCATAGCTTCTGTGAAGCTCTTTTGTGTGAAATGGATTAAATGACAATGCACATAATAGCTTTCAGCTATTCTTCAATCTAAACTGTTCCTTACAGACTCTTCACATTTCTTGGTTTTTCATTCTACCTAACTACCTTCTATTGTTATTTCCTACTGCTGTCAAAAAACAGGTGTTCTTGGCAAATTTAAGAGTGGCACAGCAGTATGTCTCCTTTTTCTCCCACTCTTTCTCAGCAATCACTCCCTTTGTGGTGGTTTTCCAGTGCCAAGTGGCAAATCAGCATTTTGGAGGAGTGAGGTATATATGAAATACTCTTCCAATGATACACTCCACCAAGCCAGCTCCATTTCATCACAATTGATGGATGAGCTCATACAGGAAAACAAACACTATGTTTAAACTTTTTAATTGAATCTGCAGTTTTCTTTCTAAAAAGTAATTTTAAACTAAGAGAAATGAAGAACTCCTCTCTGTCTTACTCTGACTCCCTTCAGCTGACAGGACTATGTCCCAGACCACCTAAGAAATATTTGTTTTCTTACTGAAAGAAATGTGATACTAAATTAATTTCCCACATTTATACACAATTTTCCATCTTGTTAGGAATCCAAAGTACACTGAAAAAAATATAGGGACTTTTTGGACTTGTGGGAGCCTGGCACTTCAGAATATTAAACTTACACCTCTTCCTCTTGCTCTCAGAGAAAACTTCCGGGTAGCAGACAATGAAAAAGAGATCTGAAGAGAGTGAGTGGGTGAAACATGACTGCATTGACTAATGCAATGCAGCCATTTAATATGGTAGGCAGAAAACAGCTGCTGTTTCATTTCTTGCAACTACTCTGAGTGGCTTATTAGAAAGGGAAGTGACTAAATCTCATGTGTATGGCCAAATGAAGGTTTGTGTAAAAAGAATATAATTCCCTAATGGTTTGCTGTGATATATACATACGGAGATAACCAGAACATTGCTTAATTTGCAATATTTAATAAGACATAGATCTATTGGTAACTACTAGCATTTGTAATGGTTAGCATAATATTAGGTGGCACAGTTTCTTTTGAACTGTTCTACTTTTCTTTAAGAGGAATGGCATAAGAAAGGGTTTGGGTCTTTTCTTGGGGAATTTTGTCCAACTGGGATTGTCTGTTTGATGATTCAAGGCCATTTTTGATACAGAGCCAAGAGCACCAGTAACTAGACAAATACATGAGTCTAAACTCTGAATTGAAATGACAGTTGCAAAATTTAAACTGTCACCATCATTTATATAATGTCCCACTTAGGTTCTTGTTTTTTTGCTAATGATGCTATTATCTGAACGCCCCCCCAAACCCAAAAACCCAGTGTCCGACATATGTAAAAGTTTTTAAACTCCTTAGAGTCTTAATTTACCACAATTTCACATCCTATTTACCTGGCTCTTTGCAAGGTCTGCTTCTTTTATTGCTCCTGTGTTCACACTCATTCACTGTGTAAATTATTGAATGTATGATGCCTTCTTTTGAAAGATATTGTTGACACTAAGAAACCCATACATTTAAGATATTTTGGTGCTATAGCTGGTAATTAAGATTTAGAATGATAATGAGCACTAAAAATAGGAAATATGCAGTTACAGCTAAATTACCCTAAAGTTTTGATCACATTTTCACATTTTTGATCATTCATTTTCAATATTAATAGAATTCATGGTTGCAGTTAGAATTAAGAGAATGTAAATTTTCATACTTATCAACTGTGAGACTCAGTGTCAGATCAGGGACATTAAAAGACTATTTTTACTTCTTCTGGTCTAGAGGCAGCTTCCAGCTCAGGAAATGGGGCTGCAAACTGTTTCAATGGATGGCTCATACAGCTGTGCTGTGTGTTGCTTCCTAAATATTCAGAAACAAATGTTCTGCTGTTCTTCCTCTGAGATAGGATCCTGGTCTAGCCCAGTATGAAAATCTCTGCTTTTCTGAAGGATTTGGCATTAGGAGGTGCAGAGAATGAAATAGCAGAAGCCATTAGGTTGGTTGACAATACCTTTGTTATTACCATGGAGCATGTGAAAGCAAAACAAAAGAAACTGGTTTTGTATAGAGGACTCTCTAAGATACAGTTTACAACACTGTTTGTTAATAAAATACATCCTGAAATTACATATGGAAAACACTGCTAAATAATTCTATTTGTTTTTCTACCAATACAGTGTTTTTCTCTGAAGTTCTTCTTCATTGAAATAACCTTATGAAGTGCATCTACTTTTCACAAAAAAAATATTTGTGAATATTTTTTCTGCTCTGGTGTGCTATTAAAGCCCCAAGGGATGAGGCTTCTGCTTCTTCCCCTCACAGTAAAGAATGTTTCACTTTTATGAAAATTCTGCAATTATTCAGCTTAGATTTTTCTTTTCTCAATCGAATAGCTTCCCTTAGACACCCAGACATTTATAAGTCATTTATCTGTTGTTCTTTATACTATTGAAATACTTGAAGCTGGCTCCCTCCAGAAGGAACCTGGAAGCAGACCTGGTGTATGTGTGGAAGAGACAAATATGGGCAACAGGGCTCTGGACTAAGGGAGCAGAAATGTATTGACAGCACAAACACACTTTCTGCTTGGCACTGGGCTCATCACTGTACCACCTGAGCTAAGCATTAATTCTAGAGCAAACTAAAGGCCAGCAACCCGTTGCCTATACCCAGCTTCTAGCTTCATTCTTTCTGTTTATAAACTGCAGCCTCGTGGTTCACAAGCCGACTATGTGTTAAATAAGACCGATCTGGTTTCCATTTTTTACCACTCAGAAAAACTTTTTATTAAAAAAAGAAGCAAACTACTCACTTCACTTTGGATTATATTTCTGAGTAAATGCAATAGTCATGCAGAAGCATCTTTAAAAGAAATTATTTAGCATCACTGTCACCAGCTTGTAACTCAACAGTTGTGTGTTTGTATTTCTCAGGATACAGAAGTTTCCTACTAACCTGGTGTCTGATTGAATTTGTCATGAGACACTGAAGAAGAATCATTAACATTCAGTGCAGCAAAAAGGAAACAGTTTGTGGTTACAAAACAAAAAACCTTTTTCTAATCAACTCAAAACCTGAACACCTCCAGAGTACCCCAAGCAGTTCCTGAGAGAAATGAATGTCATCTGAAAAGCCAGGATATATGGCCACTTAGCTAGACTGAACTCTGAGACACTTCAGCCAAGCAGCCTGAGAATACTTTGCTATCTTTTTTCACTACCTTGAGGCTTCTTTCAATAAGCAATTGATTTCAGTTTTTAAGTCTGTCAGCACACGGTTCTTTTGGTTGGCAATGAAATTCACACTGTGATCTTTAAACAATTCTCTTAAAGAGTTTGGGAGCTTCCAGGCCTGTCTCCCTGGTAAAGGAAAACAGAATCCTGAAGTTATAAATTATATTTTTACAGTGTCACATGGAATCTTTATTATTACTAGAAAAAGTAATTATTACCAGTTGGAAATCACTTATCTCTGCAGTTTACTGCTGGTAAAACAGCAAACAAGCTGTTAATTTATGTCTTGTAACTACAACATAAATACAGGGCATGTTTATATATTACATAATTTTTTTCTTGATATAAGTATCTATTTTCTTTTTTTAATCCGTTGTTCCTCATTACACAAAATAATTCCTCTAGAAGGAAGATTCCAATCTTTATGTGTATTTGGAGAGACAAAGATTACAGTTAAATTAGGTTGATAGCAATGGCTGCAGATAATACTTCTGAAGTGAGAAATTCAGGGAGACCAATCCTGGAGCCAAGTATAGCTCTGCTGAACAAGGCCATGCAGTGTCTTACTTTATATTTCAACTACAATTAAACCTTGTGCATTTCAGGTAAAGAATTGTCTGACTAAAATAACCATTCTAGGTGTTAGAAGACTTATTTTCTTTCTTTTACTAATGCTCCATTAACCTCCAACATCTGTTCTCTCTGTGTACAGTCAGCAGGTCCACTAATATCTCCCTTCTCTTCTGTTCTAGCAGGAGCAGTCATTTTTAATAAAGTTGTTATCCTCTCTCTCTCTGATTCTCCCCTCTACAACACCATCCTGGTGTATGAGTGCATGCTGTGCCACAGGGGATCAGTAGTGCTGCCAAGACATTGCTTTTGCTTTGTTTCAGCACTTCTTGACACTGAATCAGTGTACCACAGGTCCATTAGAAATTTTCAGTGTGAACTGATGCCTCCAGCACTGTATAAAAAGCTTTGGTGCAGAGTAAGGCCATGGCCATAGATATTTGACCTGATTTGTCACTGAGTGGTAGTAGAAGCCAGAGACGTAGAAGCTCTTAAAAGGACTTTGTCTCCTAAGTTGCATATTTTTTTTCTGGTGGTTCCTAGACTGCTGACAAAGTCTAGCAAAAGTACTACCTCATCTGCAACCTAAGTAGTTTTTCCTTGAAGCTTGAGGCAACAGTTAAGAGTTCGCAGCACCACACTACACTGCAAGAGAATAGAAGGACATGCTGCAGTTGGTGCACTGGCAAATCCAGATCTTTCACATTCTGTCTGAGAAACTAGAAACCTGGTGATGCTATTTTGCATGCTATGTAGTCACTATTTCTAGATTGTATACTCTATTGATGTCTTTAATTGCCTGTGCTACTGTAATGATGTATGTACTACTAACACAATAGATTACTTCTGTTCGTGAAACTAAATAGCATCCGTGGAAAGCATACTTGTAAAAGTTGCATTTTCCTCAGTTCAGAGGTAGATCATTCCCCAGGGATGGAAATGCAAACCACTCAGAACTACTTCATAATTTCTAGTAAAATATAACTTCATGTTCTTGCTGCTGCTGCCCTCCTGAACTGTGATAAATCACAATTCCTTAATGTCTATGAGAAGTTAGGAAGTTAGGGCTGTCTTTAGATGCCTCATGTAATATCAACAAGGGGAATACAGACCTAAAAATACTTTCCTGCAACTCTGTTCTTTCAAGTGTCCTTTCTCCTCACCATCTCATACAAACATCTTCAGTTATTTTTCGGGATGGTTGTCTATCAGCTATAAACTAGATTTTGGCATCTGTTGACCGCAGGTACATCCCATTCCCTGTACTCTCTGGGTGATTTAAAGAGAAGATGAGATACCAGTGTAGGATTTTCTGAAGAGGTAATAAAAGAGAAATTAATCTGCCAGATGAAAATTCTATGTTGTCAGCATTTCTCTAAACTGAAGGATTAAATGTATGCTGAATTCTAAATGGAAAATATGTTTACACAGTGCTGTGATTAACAGCCACAGCAGTGCTCTGTGCTGTGTGCAGCTATGTGCAGCAAGCTATTTTTAAAGGATTTCAATAACCCTAGGCAACTCAGAGTTCAAATCTGACATCCAAACTTTGGGATCCTTTGAGATCCCTATATAAAACAAATCTATATTCTTGAAAGGTTTTCTCTTTTTGTAAGAGATCAAAAATGCATGTATGATCTTATAGGGAAAGGACAGTTCTCCAGTCAACTGGAATTTATTTTTGTTTCCTCTACAAAATTTCTGGATTACCTAAAACAAATAATTTCTGTGTTCCAGTTTGCTAATGGTTAAAACAAGAAGATAACAGCTCTGTTTAATAGATGCCTTCTGAGTTACCGTATCGATACACAGACTGTATACAGTTGTTATCCAGGGCAGCAGTGACTGCCCTTGGATTCAGCCACGCTCCAGGTGCACATGGAGAAGGAGGCTTTGGCCAGGCTGGCAGCACCCAGTTGTTGGGCAAGGCAGGCAGCTTGCTGGGCTGCTGGAGACAGCACTTCAGGGAGGGCTGTTGCCTGGAAACATCCACGTGCCTGGACTGCTGTGCAACATCAGCGCGCTGATCCTGCTTAGGGCACACCATGGAACAGCCTTAATTGCTACATGGATAATCCACCTAAAGCTAGCTTCTAACACAAAAACAAGGACCAGTTCCAAATTCACCTTGTAGTTTTAATATAACCTTAGCATTAAATAGGCAGATTCCCAAACTGAAGGGACATTGACCGAGCAACTTCTTTAATCAAAAGACAGGAAAGTGAACAACATTCATAGATGTGAAGATTGGCAATGAATCAGTAAGTGTTTAGCAGCTGATGAACCACTTCAGGTGTAACCTCTGGCATGGATGGAGGATGATTAGAACTTTTGATGTGTCTTCAGTATTTGATTCAGTACTCCCACAAAAATTCAACTGTCTTTGAACTAGTTCCTTCTAAAGCCCTGGAAGTATTTCTCTAGGAAGAAGTTTCTGTGATTTAAAACAGTCTTAATGGGGGATGCTCTTTTGCCAGATGGGGCACTGACATGGTTCTGACTGACACTGCTGAGATCCTTAACAGATCTGCACTGCACATAGCCAGTGCCCAGCAGCAATGTAAATCTAGATCATGCTTTCCACAATAAGTGCTGTAGTGGTTTTGTTGATTGCTACAATCTTCATGTATCCTGCACTGAAGGATTTGTTAAGGATTCTCTAGGGTGGGAAAAGTTCAGACAGAGAAGTACTGTTTGGTATGACTTCTCAGGAGGAGCTGTGAAAATAATTGATTTTTTAATTCAGTAGCTAAACTTTAAAAACTCCACAACTTTTGATCTGAACCAAATGTGGCATGTTTTCTTTTTCTTATTTTCACTTAGACAGCTCCTGCCCTCTCTGCTGTTGGGAATTCCAGTCTATTTAGAATAAAAATATTTTATCTTTACTGTTGGCAAAACAATCAAAATCCAAACACTTCCAATTTCATTACTATACCCTCCATTAGCATTACTCAGTAATCAGATCAAATGACATGGGGGAACTCATTTTGACACTGCAAATAGTCTGGAGATGCTGAGTCCAGAAAGTTTACTATTTCCAAAAAAAAAACCAAGAAAAAAAGAAGATAAAACAAATCCCCAAATCACTTAGCTCTTTTTAGAGTAGAATCTGTGAAATGCCTCTGCTGTACAGAGGAGGAAAAGACAGGAACTGCAAATAAGTCTCAGGGATGAGCCTATACATCTGTCCTGTGTGCCCTTATCAAAATGCTGATGGTATGCGCCAGACATGCATCCTTTCCTTCACAAGAATGCAAGTTCTGAAGACACAGAATAGATCTGAATCATCAGGGAATATGTGTGATGGGAAAAGAGGAAATAAACCAACTTTTTAAAGTTTTTTCTATCTCAGAAGCAGTTTTAAGTCAGAATAGTCAGAAGAAAAATTCACATTGTTTTTAATAAAGTTTCCCCCAGCAACCTGCTTGTCTTCAAGGAACAAGCAAAGCAATAGCAGTGATGAAAGTTGGCTGCAGCAGTCTGATATAGCACAGCTCCTTTTGTCAATTCAGAATGAAGAAATGGAAAAGGCATTAACAGCAGTGTCCTGCTTTCCCTTCCCAGTTCCTGGAAATGGTTCAGCTCCTCCACCTGTGACAGTAGGTGTTTTCTGCTTGTTACTTGTGGAGAGTACCTGACACGAGGCTCTTGGCAGCGATGCTAGGGGAATGGAGTTGATAAAGTGTCTTTGTAGCTCTTGAGGGATTGGAGTGTGCAATGCAGATCAGAGGCAATGGTGAACTACAATCTAGCAAAATGACTGAGCTCCAGGGGTCTAATTCTGCCTTTGCACATCTTTTAGCCTTCTCTCCAATTCTGCCTGTGGTGTAAATGGTTAATTTGGAAATCTAGGATCATAAGCCTGGCAAATCCGAGGAGTTTTCCAGAAAATGAATATTACTCTGTTGAGTAGTAATCTTTACTTCAAAATACTCTTTTATTGCTAATTTACCACAAAGCTCTTTAATTGCTCTGGTATTTAAAAAAATATTTCCAGTAATCAAGATTTTCCTCATGCCCTGAAAACCAGGTAAGACACAAATGATAATGGAGCAGCAGAATTCAGAACTAAAGGCAGCTTCAGCATTTTACATAAGAGATTTTTGGGGTTTTTTTCTAAGTTTTTTAGATGGGAAGTGAGTGGTTGGGCTCTGGGAAGTTATAAATACCTTCCAGGAAGAACTACTTATTCAAGTAAATAGTTAATATTCTTCAGAATTAACAGCTGAATTGGTTACTGAATGTGCATTTATTAGGAGAACAACATAGAAAACATTCATTGCCCAAACCAAAAACAATCTCCAGCACACAGCATGAAAAAATTACTGTCCTGCAAACATAGTGATCCAACATAATGTAATACATAAAGCAGAGAATGAATGTGTCTATAATTCAGCTATACATGGATGTAAAGGCAAATCACTTCAGTCACTTGCCTGCTCCTTCTTTTGTTGCTGTATGACTAATTACTTTTGCTTATAAGAGGATTACCATTTGTAGACATTACTACTAGTAATCATTAAAAAGAAACCACTAAAACTTTTCAGCAAGATTGCCATTATCATTCTCTAAGTCAAGCAACACAGGGAAACAACATGTACAAGAGGTTTTTAAAGAAACTTCAAAACCTGAGGGATTAAAAACACATATAAAGATTAAAAGATGACAGAAGAGAGAGATCTGTTCCCATTTTTATTGGTCATCTGATTTCAGGGTTTCACTGCCTTTACAGGGGATCTGAACTTTGTCATATAACTTTCTAGGAGCATGCTAATATTATCATTCTTCCGCTGTTTGCAAAATATGGATATTTTTGATTTTTTTTCCAAAAAACCCCAAGCATATGTATATATATACATATATATACATATATATATATATATATATATATATATATATATATATATAAAATAGTCACAGAAATTCCTCCTGGAAAGGTCCAAGATGAATTTTGATTCAGTATAGTTGATAAAATACTTCGTGTTTCATTTTCATTCTGATTTAAAACTACCAACCTTAAGAGTTGGACTGTTGGACACAAGGATCCTTGTGGGTCTGTTCCGACTCATACTATTCTGTTATTCTGTGGATTGGCCAAAACATAAGTTCATAAAAGGGTGATTTTAAATATTTTTAAACATACATAGAAATAATATAGATTCTTCCTAACACTTTTCCAACTGAAAGATCTCTCAATGTTTAATTAGTATGTAGATAGATACAGTATTCATTTCCTTTCCCTGATCTTCAGCTGGCAAAAGAGTATCTAATTAGAGTAAGGTCAGATTAAACTTGCAGAGGATGCTGCTCTCATCTGTAAACAGTTTAGCCCACAGGTCTTTCCACAGTCCTGTTGGTTGTAGGTACAAACATGCCTGTGATGCAAACAGCAGGAGGGAGATACAGGCACTTCAGCTGCACAAAGCATGAGGAGAATTCTCAAAGTGTTCTGCACTGCTTTTAGAGAGAGAGGAGAAACAGGGAACAGGAAAAAAAGTTTAATTATTTCACATTTAATTAAAAATAATGTGATTTAATTTTGATTGACTGTTCAGACAAGTTCCTGTTTCCCAACCACTCTCATCCATTCACAGCAGATCAACTCCTGACCTTAGTCCACAAAAGACTCCTCTGAAGTCAGTGTCAGGCTCTCTGTTGACTGTGGTGGGTTTTCTCATCTATACCTGTAAGAAGCTGGTTTGTTCGAATCTTTGAAGGTTGCCATTCTTTGCAAGACAAAATATGGATGTCATCATGAGGACAACCTCCCTCATTTCTAAAATGAGAGACTGATAATATACACTTCCAGAGACAACTGCTGGTAAGGCATCTAAAAACAGGAATAAATTCAGGGAAGATTTTGTTTTCCTTCCTTTTATTTATTCTTGAGGGACAGAAAGAAATCCCTCAGCCTTTTAAAAGATCAGGGCAGAATGATGGATCAGGATTGAGGTAATACTTCCTGAATATGAAAAACAATGTCTGAACTCTTCTCTGGAGGGTCTATTGTGAACGCTTAAAAATTAAGCACTTTTTTGAAGAATGATTTTAAAAGTTTATCTTCATCTCTCTTTCTTCTCATAACCTGCTGTCTATTTTTCATGCTTAGACTAAATCCCAAGGGCTTACTATGCATATTCAGCTCAGTGGAAATCTCATTATCTTTCAATGCTAGGCATCCCATCCTATTGTTGTGCCAGCAACACAGGCTACTTCTGTAAGGTTCTGTAATAGTATGTTATTTCCTACTGCTGTATGTGCATGAATCATTCAAACAGGAGAATATAGCAGTTCCTCCTGTGGCTCATTTATTTACACAAGTCAAAGTTTTGTATACCAGCAATACAGTGTATTATGTGCCTGGGAAAAAAATCTTGGCAGAAGTAAATTACAAAAACCATCCAAAGCAGGGAACTTTCTGTTCAGCACCTTGAAATGTGAACTCTCTGTGATCTACTCAATTTGTTCCAAGACTGAAATGCTTTCAAATGAAAAAAACCCTGCAAATGGAGCTCCAATCACTGTAAGTGGCAGCAGAGAATCATTAAAAATGACAAGTGGTGTATTTTCACAGTATATTTAGAGGATTCTTGAACATACACAATACTTCTCAGCCTCCTTTATCTCCCATATAACTGCCAAGTCTTGCTGATGAGATTGCATGCTTTGCTATTTCTCCCTAGTGCGGTACTTTGAATGAAACAGCTTTAAACTTTTTCTTCTACTCTAAATGTTTCCTGGGTCATGAATGGAACAACAGCAGGGCTGTGACTACTGGGCAAACATTAAAAGGCACTTAGCTGGGCACTGGAGTTTCTCATCTGCTCACACTGGTCACACGTCAGCACAGTAGTACCACAATGAAGCTAAAGTGAGGTTCCTTGGGATCCTCACAGAATAACTAACAGGATGGGCAGTGAGTGAGCTCCTGTGAACCCTGGGACTGTGCACTGAACTACAGTACTGGGGAATAGACCTAACAGACTATTTGTTAAGGTAGCACACTCTCACAGGGAGTCCGACAAGAAGACTTGAGAAAGTTGCTGTAAAATGCACACCAGCCATAAAACAGAAATTAATAAATTGAAATTATCTGTAAGATTGCTAGACAGAAACACTTGGAAAGGTGTTCACAGTAGAGCACTGAACTTTACCATTGTACATCCACATAGAAAGCAAATACGGAGTGAGCCATATGCACTTACAAAAAAAAAAAAAAAGAGAAAAAGAAAAAAGGGAGAATCTGTTAACATAACATCGTTCATAATTTGCTGATCTGTGTAACATTCTGTAGATGGCAGTGTGGGTAAACCATCTCTGAATCTGTAATATTGCAGTGCTTGGCTTCTGTGCATATATTGCTGTGTAAAACAGCAATATCTAAGCTAGCACAGACAGACTTCGTCAGTAAGAGTACACAGGACATTTTTGGAAACTGAAATCAACCCAGCATTCATATGGGAAAGACCTCCTGGGACATATCTGCTTTTTAAATTCCAGGTAGTTTAGATCCCAGTTCTTACTTCCCCTTTTACAACTCATGGCAAAGCTAATTTTGAGTTGTCTGGGATACACCTAAAATTAATATTTGTACTTCTATAGTGGCTTACAGTGTTGCACCAAGTTGTAACTGTAGAATGGCTTCTGATAGCTGCTGCTCCCTTCCCATTGCTTGGGATCAAAATTAAGGCACAGCTTCTGAACTATAAGTCTTTTTAAATTTCTGATCTTGGCAATATTCAGCCCCAGTTCATTGCCAGAGATCAAGTCCTCTCTTAGCAGCTGATCTGGTATTTCCAGACACATTCATGGGATTCACAACCAGACAGTTGGTGGGTCAGCCTAGACCTGAATAGTTCCAGCACAAAAAAACCAAGCGTTTTTTGTTGAGTTTCTTTTCAGAACAATTCTGGGATTTGCCTACACCACTTTCATTTCTGTACTGGCTTTAAAACTGACATGACAAAATGAAGAAACCCGATGCACACCATATATACAGACAGATGTCAGGAGTCTGAAGTGAATGCTTTAAAGCCCTTCATGTAATGTACCTGTATGCTTCAATAAACATAAGCATTTTGAAAAGTCTAGATCATCAAAATACATATCTGAGACAGAGAACAAGGGCTCATTCTTAATTTCTTTCATCTGCCAAGTAAGAATCCTCATGTATTTGAGCAGCATTTTGAGCCTAATCTTTAAAGATTATGAAAATCTCAGATATATTTGGGGTCCAGAACAGGAGCCTAGGACCAGACAGTGGCCCCGCTGTGAGGCAGTGGGAATGGGATGCTCAGTGGGCTTTAGCACTAGACCCTCATCCCAGGTGAGCTCCCATGGGGTGGGGGTCAGCTCTGTCCCAGGCCTCCACAGGGGTGCTGTGCAGCCTCACCTGAAGACCTCCAGCAGGAGGGGAGCAGCTTTGGGCTGTGGTGGCCTGGGCCCTGCTTCCAAACCCCCAGGAGAATGTGGATGTGCTCAGGGCCCTGCCCCTCAGGTGCACTTCCAGAAAAAGTCAATCCTATATAAGATAGTCCTTATTTTAAATTAATGCTGACCTGATGTTGATTTAGCAATGAAAACAATAATTCTCAACTCAAACAGTGTAAAACATCCTCTTTTGCAATATAAACACAGACCATGAAATCTTTTTAAAGGAGAACCCATTCATAACATGCAGTATGTGTGCCTGAAATGAATTGATCTATAATATTTAACAATGATGATTGATTTG
>WBNP01003239.1:645650-668057 GCA_013401095.1 Passerina amoena | reverse complement strand
TACCCAGAGGCAGGAGACAATTCATCAGTTTTTGTATCACCTTATGTTGCATCTCCATCCTATTCATGTCAAATTGTCAGACAGAATAAAAGTAAGAAATTTCGGTGCTTGAAAGATAGAAATTGAACTTTTCATTGCCATGATGCTGTTTTCTTTACAGATTCTTTTTTTTTAAATTGGCAAGTTCATATATTTATAATGAAAAGTGAGCTGAGGATTTTGAACTTCAGCAAATGGAATAGCTATTAGGCATATCCTACCTACAAAAGCAGGATTCAGGTTCCCCAAAAAGAGTCTAAACCTGAGACATGAGGCTTATGCTCTTATCTCATCTTGTGAAAAACATTAAGGTGACAGCACAATCCAGACTTCAGCTTTCCCTTTTCATTTAAAGTTGGCATATTTATCAACCCAGTGTACCTTGTACATTTATCCCTCACTGACATTCATTTCATTCTAAGGAAATTATACATTTCACGAAATTCAAGCCAGATCCATGGTCACTTCACATAACATTTGCTTTTACTACACAAAATCTGCATCCAAAGTTGACCTCAGTTATATTGGATTCTTGGCAGGTCAAACTTATTATTCCATGAGGAAGGGACATGGCTTTCCCTTGTAGTACTACTGTAATTGAATTTAGCTGCTATGTTTCTACTGTTTATTGAGTTAAAACTCATAATACTCATGAATATCACAGGCATTTTTTATTGTTGGTGGTATTGAATTTTTGTGGTAAGTATTCATATAATTAAAAAATAACAACCCCAGAAAAAAATTAAGTGCAGAAGAGAAAAAGGTTAAAAATTTGTCTCAAGTTATTTATTAATCTTTAATATCCAGCAGCAAAGGTTTTCAAGTATGTTTAAGTATAACTCAGAACAAAAGTCTACTCAATGGGATATTATAGAATGAAGTGTTGATCTATATACGTAGCAACCCTTTCCTGCTAGTCATTCATGGTAGGAAATGTTTATCAGAACTTCCATTCCTTATCCCTTGTGGTTTACACATGATCCACCTATCTTCTCTTCTTCCTTCAGCAAACTTCCTAGCCCTATCCTAAAAAATTTTTGTACTTATTTTCTTAAAATATTCTCTGGTTTATCTTGGTTTTTATTTGGTTACTAGGTATCTAGTCACTCACCCCTTCATGACTGCCCGAACGCAGGGAGTTTTGCACAAGGGGAAGTACCAGAGTGATGATTTATTGCAGAGAGGGTCTGCTGCCCACATTTGATTGGTTATGTCATGCCAAGATGTCCCCTCCTCTCACTTCAGCTCATAGCATACTTGTACTCTCCCTGCTTTAATTTCAGGTAGGGTTGCCTCAAACACCCTATGACAGTCCAAATTCAAAGTGGGTTTGCTCTTCAGCACACACCTGCTCAGAGGGAAAGTGTGTGATCATATGAATCCCTAACACCAGGAGAAGGCTTAAGTCAGCCATGTTTGTGATGTCTCTGTTCATTTAAAAATAAGTAGAAATTAGAAATACAATTAATTTAGTTATAATCAGAACTTAACTCAGCAGGAAAATATTGTAGATATTTTAGTAAATTCTTGCTGCCATTCCTTCTGACCATCAAGATCTGCATCTCCATAACTAGCACACTATTTGTACTTGCTTGGCTGTAACTGACGCTCAGCTCACAGACCCTGGAGCTGGTTCCTGGTAAACATTAAAAAAAAAATACACTTTTTTTTCTATATTCAGGTAGGATTTTAGTCTTGGTGTCTTTAATTTTCTAATAGCCATCTGCTCATATTATTTGTAGTTGAAATTGCTGTGTCAATCATAAATAAAACAAGCAGGTATTATTTTCTTTTAAAGATATGTGCACAAAAAAAAAAATCTGTAAATTGACAGTGGAATGAGATTTACACTGACCTCCACTTCATTTCCTGTACAGAAAGGAATTTTAATGACACCTGCTAAGGCTCAATGTCAGAGTTCATCAATACTAAGTATACAAGTTAAAAATAGAAGCAGGCTCTAAAATTTTCAGTTAACATCATGCAAAGTACAATGTGAACAGAAGACTTACCTCTTTATTTTAAAGCTGAAAGCTAATGTCTGACTACTCAGATTTTTAAAGACTATGGATAATATCCTATGAGTTCTCCAGATTTCCAGTGAAAATATCAAATTAGTGTTAGTTTTGATGTGATAAATAATGACTTTGGAAAGTAATACTATGGGGTTTTTTTTCCCAAAATAAACAACAGAATTTATCTGAACAAAACTTTCTGTCATCTAATGGCTTTTCTTTTATATTCAAGTATTTATGCCAACTGCCTTGAAGTTTCTACTGACTTTGAGAAGGAGTGGGAATGGAGCGTCACCATCCTTTATTTGGTTTAACTGTATTTAGTGGTGTTTTCTTAGCAAAATTACTGAAATAGTGGTTGTAATTAAAATAATTATACACACAGAATGCATATATTCTAAAAACAGATTTTGTTTTTCTTTACAGTAAAGATTTTATTGGCTTTTGAAACATAGCAGTGATATGATATATAAAACTGTTAATAATTAGTGCTTGAGATCACTTTAAAAAAATCACCAGTGAGGGCATCAGTAAAAATCAGATGTAATATAAAGCAATGGCATGACAAATTTCATTGGCAAGGTTCACTCTACTACTTACTAGGTGGTTAAGGCACACCAAGGGAAAAAAATCCTGCAAACAAAATCCAGTCAATCCAAAGTGAAATATACCAAGAACTATCTGTGCGTCTGTGCCGAAATTAACCGAGAACAGTGTGTGTGTGTGTGTGTGACAAAAGGATAGGAATGGCAAGAATGAAAAGGAATGCAGCCTAAAGGTTTAACAGCATTCAAACTTGACAGTACTTAAACTTAAATGTTAACAATTTAGCAAAGGATCAAGACTTATAAGCATTTCACTTAGCTTATAACTTATTTTAAATTTGTTTTCAGGCCTAACTCACTTAGATAGCCAAAGTACTCAAACCTCTAAGAGAGCAGCATTCCTCCCATGTCTGCCATAGCATTTGCATCCTTGTATGCACACAGACATAAAGAGTCAGTGCAAGGTACCTGTGACAAGCTCCCTGGAAGGCAGTGAAATGCTCACCTTGGATGCCTTTGCGTCTCCTGAAGGGCCAAAGGGCTGGGCCTCAAGGAATGGGGGTTTCAGCCTGGGATCCATCCTTGTTCAGCAGCCTCTGAGTACAGCAAACAGGAGCTCCCTGGCTCTAGGAGCTGTCCCTCGGGGGGAGGTGGCTCATCACCCTCACTGCAGTCCAGGAGAGCTCCAAGGGCCTCATCTTGGATCTCTGTCCGCAAGCCGCAAGTGAGGGCCTCAGTCATAGCAATGTTTCACCCTGGCCATGGTTTGGACAACTTTCTTTAAAAGTTTAAGAGCAAAGATGTTATGCCATTCAGGCAAGAAAAATGGTTTCCAAGGCTGTTCATAATAAAAAGGTCAGGAGCTCGTTAGGCAGCAGCAGCTTCTGGGAGCAGACGATGTTCCTGAGGCACTCAGGAGACGCTGAGCCCAGGTGCTGCTCGTCAAGGCTGAGGCCTAACGAGCGATGCTGGGATCCTGGTGCGGCCTGGAAAGGGGATTGTGAAGCACGGCCTTAAAAACTAAACCTTCAGTAGCAAGTTGCAACTATGTCTGACTGAAGTTTATTTCTAGCTATTTGTACTAACAATTTTGTATTAATTTAGTTGCCTTTTACTGTTTACTTTAGAAGAAAGCAAGTTTAGATTGTTTGCAGCAAGGGGTGTACTATTGAAAGTATCTGAAAAATTACATATTAATTTTTAATGACTGCAGTAAAAAAATTTACTTCTACTTATATTTCTCCTTGATATCAGGAAAAATAGTTCAGGGATGCATGTTTATATCACTGCATGCTCTGTTGAAAGTTTTAAAATTGATACATGAAAACTGTCCCCAGCAAGGTTCAAATCCATTCTAAACTGACTTCTCTTATCAAATAATTCCTCTTCTTTGTTCTCTGTAAATAGCTCTTTCATAATGGTAAAGACTATAAGATTGATTTTGATAAGCCATTAGATGTAGAGCATACATGGAGGTAGCCCTGTGATAAAATCCGTGGATTTATTCAGCAGGGCTTCAGACTTTTAATAGGGATGCAGGTTCTCTGCAAGCTTGTAAACAAGTGAAAAATCAGTGCACCAGACTTGCATACCAACTGGAGATTGGTTTTATAACAACTAGTTCTCACTTGTCTTACAGTCATGTGTTTTTGGAGGAAGTCTGGAAATCCATCTAAGTACTATTAGTGACCACAAAAGTCAAGGCTTAAGATCAGGCTGACCCAGCTTTCACACATCAAAGAGGCAATAGATCACTAAGGTTCAAAGACGCCAACACATGACTGAATAACTTGCCCTTCGGTGGTAAAGCTGGGATAAACTCCACAGTACTTCTCACATAGTAAACAATCTTTTTCTTCCAAGATTATATCATTAAGCCATATAGAACACTTTAATTTTTCACTCACAGCAAGTTGTATTTGGAAAGTATCATACAAGACATGTTCCATACCCTCATTTTCTCTTGTTCAATCTTCTATCTTTTAGTCCAAAATGATAACAAGCTGTTTACATTGACTAGAAGAAATAAACCTATGCCTATGCAATAGACATATTACCCATGCAGGGCTGGCCCTTACTGAGTTAGTCTTGCAATTTATATCATGTTCTGGTTTTGTTTCACAAATAACATCTTCCATCAAACTGACAAGTCCTTTTCTTTAACTTTCTTCCATAATAAATACCCCACCTCTTAAATCTGTTTTCATTAGCAAAGACATGGGTGAGGCAGAAAGGGCTTCTATGTCGGCAGAAGACACTTTCATTTTCTTTAGCTATTATTGAATGTTTTTATTTGTGGTTTTACATCACTTCAGCCTAGTGCATCTTATTATGACTGACAGATCTGCAATGGGATATTTGTTGTCGTCATCAGGTTTCAGAAAAAAAAGACAAGTTTTGCTTGGTTTGACCTGTAACCATTTGTCAACATTGGACATAAATTATTGTGTATCTTTCAGCTACAAGTTTCTTGCCAGACATAAGCAACAATTGTCTACCTTGTAACTGATCCAGTCTGGATTGTTCAGTTTTCTTTAATTATTTTATCTGTTTAGTGAAATTCCTGCTCATCTGCCTGGAAATTTCCACTTACACAAAGAGTATGATGTAAGGCTTGTTTTAACTAACTCCAGGCTTTACTTTCTTTGAAATTACATGGAAATATTCTGCCTCCTGTATTTTTATGTCTTCAAGCAGAAAACAGTGTATTAAGTATTTAAAAAGGGTATTTTAAAATTTTATATTGAATTAATATAGCTGGCAAAATAGTGGGAAAAAACAACAGGGCCTTTTGCTTTAAACAGTGTAATTAAAAATTAATTACCTGACAAAGAGTAAGTGATATCAAATAATAATACTTTAAATGGGAAAGTACAATATCTAATTATTAGAAAGCTGTTACCCTGTTAGACAATAATCATAATCAAATAAACACACAAGTGGTCAATCAAACAATAAAAAAAAAGAAAAAAAGCCACACAGAGGTTAATTTCTAACACTATCTCAAAAGACTACTTTTTGCAGACTGGAGAGAAAAAGCCAGGTGACATACACTGCACTGAAAGGTGTCATGGTAGATACACAAGCAGCAGGCTGTATTACCATACAGAACATTTCAAGTGAGTAGATGTGAAATCAGCTGGGAAAAAGCTGAGTATACAATGCATTTCCAAAAAGATAAAAATATCAGAATTCTTGCATTTTTGTCAAAAGTGACAAGAAAAAACAAACAAGCAAACAAACAAACAAACAACAAAAGTCCCCAACTACTGGAGGAAGATAAAGCAAAGAACAGGGACACTTAATATTACTTTATTTACATTCTTCTATGTGAGCTAAAATCCTTCTACTTGGTTTTGGATTAGATTTTGCAAGCAAAAGAAACAGGATGCCTTGGCATCAACTACTTGGTCAGTGTTTCATAAATCAGGCTACTCTAATGCTCTGAAGAACAACAAATCTCTATCTGTCATAAAGACCTGATATTAGGCTGAGAAACTGCTCTGTCCCTCTTAGAGAGCCACTGCTAACAGCAGTGGGATTACAACTGTGACCCACTACCCCTTTCTCTCCCTATTGAGATATATTTACTGTTGTGTATCAGTTTGCATGTTCACTTTCAGGCACTAGTCACTTCTGAAACAAAGCTAAGATTTTTGCACACAGTTGATATTTGTACTTTTGTTTAAGGGGAATAAAAACATTTTTAAAGAAACCTTGGCCCACCTCAAAGTTCACAAGACAATTACTTGGTTGGGTAAATTTACCCAAGAATGGACGAGTTTGAAAATAAATTAATTTTTTTAGGGATATGATATAATGTAAATGCTTTGTAAGGTAAATGGTTTGTATATGGTTGTGCTTATAAAAATATGCCCATATAAATGCTTCCTCCTTACTTTTGACAATGGTTGATTACATAATCCCCACAAAGACATTTTTTAGGCAATTTTATATGGACAGGAAAGACTTCAGTGGGGCTGACATGCACAGTGAAAGACTCCTGCAGCTTAAAGAGAATAGTACAGATATAATCATAAGATTGAAAAGCTTTCTGTTATAGCCCTTTGATTAGAAAATATTTTAAATTAAACTGAAATATAAAGTTTGCTTGTTTCCACCAAGAAAAACGCCAACCAAGCAACCAAACAAAAATACCAACAGTACATGTGTCTTTTCCATATCATCTCATTTCTACTTCATTCTAGTAAAAAATTTATTTCTGAATAAACTTCCTGAACTGATAGGTTCAGCTGACAGTAATAAAAACATAGAAGATGAATACAGGTGCTAGGAACTAATTTAATAAATGAATATAGAAGATAAAACCTTATTTCATGGTACATGTTTGGTATTTTGAAAATCACAGTTAAACAAGCAGATTGTGAGATTATCTTGGGGAAGTCATAACTAACATTGTGCTAACACTGTTAAATGAGATGTGTTTGTCTCCTGCATCTTTCTTACAACTCAAATGATTTTATAGCTCATGTAGCACTCAATTAAACATCAAAACACATTTCACACTGTATTTTGAAATCACTTACTTCAAATACTTTGATAATGTATTTGACCACATGATGGTCCAATGGGTCTGAAATTATTTGTCAGGAGCAAAGAATTTTAATTTTTTTATTACAGAAAATTTTTAAATTATTTAACTTTCATACATGTTCAAGTATGAATCCTTCTGTGGAATGGAATGTCATCTCCCCACATCTTTTATCCCCTGAGTGAAGAACCTAAGGTATGTTATTTTAGCATGTGTTGTTCCATCTGACTGGTTTGATTTTAACTAAGTTCAGAACTCTTTTGCTAATGC
This sequence comes from Passerina amoena, assembly GCA_013401095.1. NCBI lineage: Eukaryota > Metazoa > Chordata > Aves > Passeriformes > Cardinalidae > Passerina > Passerina amoena. The sequence continues at coordinate 660,636 of WBNP01003239.1, read as the reverse complement.
CAGCTGTCAACCTATCATTGCTGAATAAATAAACACTGGAAAGATATATATAATCTGAAGGTAGCTGGCTGATTACCACTTTAAGCTCCTTGTTTAGAAAGGCAAACTCATTTCCACCTGGATATGCTGATTGACATTAAGCTGGTTTCTGAAATATTTAACAAACTAAATTATTATTTCTGATAAGTGTTGCAGTTGTGGCCAAATCTTACAAGTATGTTACAGCTCGAGACAAAACTCCATGACTTACAACATAGACTTTATTGTAGAACTACAAAACCAGAGGTATAAAATCTTCTGTCAATTCAGATTATTTTTCTTCATACAGCATAAAAATCTCCCTTTTCCAGGGAATCATATCAAACTAGGAATGTGAAAAACTATTTTGTACTGTTTCGATATAGATTTTATCCTTCACTGAGTTAGTTTCTGTTATTCCTTAATTAAAATGGATAAAATCTCTTTATGTAAGTTTCAGTAAAGTGACATGAAGAGCTTGACAAAACTCAAGATAAATTTGTAAGCTATTTCAGAGTTGCTAAAGCCCTCCTGTGGGAGCTGCCAGGAGCTGGCAGCTCATGCAACAGTGGCTGATGCAACCTGGGCAGGACCAGAAGTGATAGCAGCCGTGTCTCCTCACAGAGCTAAAAGAAGCCTGTAGGCAGCTAGTATTAAATCCAGCTGACAGTCACAATGGTGTTCCCTGGGGCTCAGTGCTAGGGACAGTCCTGTTTTATATCTTTATCCATTACCTGGACAAGAAGACTGTGTGCACTCTCACTCAGTTCACAGATGACGCCACGTGGGGCAGGAGTGTTGGTCTGCTGGAGGGCAGGAATGCTCTGCAGAGGGATTTGGGCAGGCTGGATTGGTGGGCCGAGGCCAATTGTGTCAGGTTCAACAGACAGGTCCTGCACTTAGGTCACAACAATCCCATGCAGTGCTCCAGGCTGAGGAAGATTGGCTGGAAGACTGCCTAGTGGAAAAGGACCTGGAGTACTGGTCCACAGTCAGCTGAACATGAGCCAGCATGTGGCCAGGTGGCCAAGAAGGCCAATGGCATCCTGGCCTGTATCAGCAATGGTGTGGCCAGCAGGAGCAGGACAGTGATTTTCCTCCTGTACCCAGCACTGGTGAGGCCACACCTCAAGTCTTGTGTCCGGTTTTGGGCCCCTCATGACAAGAAGGACATTGAGGTGTTGGAGCATGTCCAGAGAAGGGCAGTGGAGCTGAGGAAGGGTATGGAGCACAAGACTTAGGAAAAGCAGCTGAAGCTGGGGGTGTTTAAACTGAGAAAAAGGAGGTTGAGGGGTGATCTCCCTACCCCCACAGAGGCATCAGCTCAAGCTGTTTCTGTGTTACCGCACTGCGAATAAAATGCTTTAAGGAATGCCTCAGACTCTACTATGGGAACCCAAAAGTTGAGCTGGTAAGGAAATCTTGTCTGACTGTGTGAGTGTGGGGTGTGCAGAGAGAGAATCAAGCAGGGCTCCTGTCAGCTCACTGGAGCCACCGGCTGCAAAGGGGCATCAGACAGTGTCAGGGGCAGCAGGTGGTGGGACCGTGACTGCCAGACTGCCTGAATGGTTAGACAGGGAAAATTTCTCCACAGATTCTTTCATGTAGGCCCAATGTCTCTGCTTAATTTTATTATTGGGGTGATTCTCATCACATATACAAGGTGAGCATATATAGCTTATGCAACCTTGTGCAGTTTTGATCTTATGAAACTGCCTGCTCTGTTGCAAAACTGGATGATATTTTACATTCAGGAATGCTGCACACTCCTACAGGAGTAACACTGGAGTGTTGTGTTTTCTCACAGAGATTTTACTTTCACCATCATCACACTTGTAGTTCTTAAACTGAAATAAGTACGATCTGTTCGAAAACACAGGTGGAGATCACAGCAATCTACCACCATAGATTAGGATAAAATATTATAAGAGGGAGCTAGGAGCAGTATCTGTTATTCACTGGAGCACTGAACATTAAAACACCCATTAAATTCACACTGCATCATGACAGCAGGTGGCCTTCATTGATAAATCTTGGTCTTCCTTCTTTTCTCAGTGAACATACATTTGTTTCTCTTATTTCACTAAGTCATTCAGGATGATGGGAAGTAAAATTCTAACTGATTTCATTTGAGATATACAAAACTCAATCAGAAGAGTAAGAAATTTTTCTTAATCAAAATAAATTGTTGTTTTTTAGGAAGCCACTTTTGTTAGAAGTGACCTTTACAATTTTTAGAGCTTGGAAGTCTCTACCTTTTTAGTATTTAATCTGAGATATCTTTAACTGAATTTTTTGGAACTCACCTGAGTTTCCTTCCAGTTGCCAATGTTCCCCTGCCTCCAATATGAACAGCCACATAACCTCCAGAGACGTTTTCTTTAACCATTGGTTTCTGGATTTACACAGCTCTAAGAGTCAGCAAATGAACAAAAAATCCATAAAATCTTTATATGAGAGGTGTTCTATAAAATGTGGCAATACATATCTGTTTTCTTCAGTGGATAGTGAAAGGTACAATCATAAACATTAGCATTCATCTAAGATGCAGATAAACTGAATAAGAAAAATAGAAAATCTTAATTCTGTACACAAAAATGGAAGAGTTCTGGAAAATTTTCCTGGCATTGGGTTATTAACTTAATGTAGAAATTATTCACAGTTTAATAAGATGGTAATTATTTCCAAGCAGAAGCAGGTTGCCATGTAACAATTCTTCATACAAACAATCTTACTTGCAAAAAAATACATCATTATTTCTGCCAACTCCTTTCCAAAACAAGGTTAGCAATTACTTTTTATCTACAGTGATCCACAGAAACATGAAAATTAATGACTTTTTATTCTGATATTTACTTTGAAAACTCTATAAAATTGCAAAGATTACAGGATATTTTTGCTCTGCAACAGAATCTGAAATCTACTTTTCCCAAGGACCAGTCACTTTTTCTGTTTAATACAGGATGGGAAGAACAAAGAGTCACAAAGAATTTTTTGTTCTTTCTTTTTTTTCAAAAATGTTTGACTTGTGTCCTTGATGTAAATTGACACTTTAAACTTGCTTCATGTTGCAATTATGTCAGCACTTTTATCATAACAAATGCTTACAGATGAATTGAAAGCAGCTCTCCAAGTTTTAGCAAACCAGCTGGCAGCTGCTGCATGTGTGGTTCTGACTGATAACGAGGTCCCTGCATTTCCCCAAGCCAGATGCAAGCAACAATAAACAGGTGGAGTAGGTGGTCACTAGAGAGAGAGGGAAATATGGAACTTGTTTTGGTATTTCTGCTGGAATTCTGCGGTGAAATTCTTCTGGGGCACCTAACAGAAAGGCTCTGCTGTTTCAGCCCCCAGAAGCTTTGTGCACACGTGCATGCACATACCTAAGGTGGAACAGTAAAGTGCAAGAAGGGAATCTGACTGACATTCCCCTTGGGAAAGCTAACATGTTATATGATAGTTGTCAGCTTTGATAGCAAGCTTTGAGAATGCTGGGATGTCACTTACAGAGCGTCATTACTAGAATAATTGCGATTACTGGCACACAAAACAAGTCTTCAGCAATGAGGCACAAAAATCTATGTGCTTTGCTGGAAGATGATGATAGGTCTTGCACATCTGTGGAGAAATTTGCTACAGATGATCATGGTTACAACACCATTTTGTGTGTGTCTGTGTGTGTTTTCCAACTTTGCTTGTTATTTACGTAAATTCTTCATTAATAGATGAAAAAACTGTTAACAAATGCATAAGATGTACTATTGCATTTTTGCCTTTTCTGTTTTACAGATATGCAACTTGCAGGACAAGGGGTTAAAAATAAAATTCTCAAAGGTCCTAGCAGCAATGTCCTAGAGCATGGACTGGGCTGAGGCTCTATATTGGTGCCAAATAAACTGGTTTGAGAGCTCTGAGTAGTAACAGAGGCCTCAAAAACTCCCTCCTAAGACACAGAGCTGGTTGACATGGGATATACTGCTTCAAGGCTGCAGGGCAGTTTCTCTATATGGTCTCATGTTGTGGCTTGCTTCATGCTGACTGTTCCACAGATAACTCAGGAGACCATAGTACTGCATTGTGTTATGTGGACATATTTTAGGATACATCTTTTGAGACAAATTTAATCAACAAGAGGAAAAAATAAATCAGGAACCTCTGTCCAAGAGGAAGTGAGGCTTTCAGTTCTCTAGGAAAAATTATGACTTTAGTGTTTTTTACAGTATGCCTTTAAATTTTTAAATGTTATTTGAATGCACTGAATTTTAAGCCTAAAACATTAAAAAACTTTAAATTATTTAACATCTCTCAAAAGCTCTTACCCTGACAAAAAAATTTCATTTCACAAAATGAAAAGACAAATGGAAAAAACTTTAATATTCAGAAATAATGATCATTAGAACTTTGCTGACCAAAACCTTACATGCAAACATCTATACTTATGTACAGCTCCCTCAGTACACACTCACAGATTTCAGGCCCATGACTAAGTAGCCTCTGAAAAACATCAGTACTAAGCATGTAAACATAATGTGGACATTCTGTCTGTGACATATTTTATTGGAGATTTTTCTTTACTACACCTGCCTGTGGACATCGAGATGTACATATATTTGCCTGAACAGTATTTTCCTTAGAGCTTCCAAATGTATGAAAAAGAAGTTTGACAAGCCATGTGCAAAAAAGAATGGGAGGGAGCATATGTTCACTTGTAAATAATTAGTGGATTTTCTTCCTCCTGTTCTTCAGCTAATTTGGAGTTGTTTGGAGAATTTTCCCTCCTATTGAAAATGTATAAATGCCTTGCAAATCATCTCAGATACTACCGTACCTGGAACCATGCCAGAGGATCACAAACTAAAGTTCATCTGCCTGCTGATTCAATAATCTTGGGATAAAGATGATAGGAAATCAAGGATTAGGATTACACATAATAGTCTTCCAATATCTTGACTTGCCCAAGAATATCAGCTAATGGGCTGAGATGCTTAATTCCACTGATCACAGAGTCTGTGATTGGTGGATAAAGTTAGAAATGGTTAATTACTGCAGAAGATCTTACTGAGAGCTCACAACCACTGCTTTTTCATAGCAAGAGACCAAGGGATCCACCACATTGCTTCTTGCACTTACTTCTAAGCACATGAATTTATCAGTCCCTATCAAATACTGAAAGCCTCAGAGCTATCAGAACTGTTTAGACAATGCTATAACAAGAAGCAGGATGCAAGTAGCTCTCCTGTTTGTTTTGAGTGTAGTAACAGCAGTGGACACCCATACCTTTTACTTGTGGTTACCAGCCTTTAGCACTGGACAGTTCAATGTTAAGCTCAGAAAAATAGAAAAGGCACCCTAGGAACTTTCTGTTGAAATTCTAATAGCATGCTCAAGTAATTGCATGAACACTTACAGCAGACCAACAGCTGGAACATCAGACTAGTTTTGAAACGTGGAGAAGTTTGATTACAAGGGACACTTGGAGGCCATGTGGTCTCCAGTTAGCTCAGAAAACTGAAGAAGCTAATATGGATTCCCTAGACATTCTTCAAACCAAACACTACCTGTGTCCTTTCCCCTCGCTTTTCTTGAAAGGGCGCACTGCCAAACACCCCACTAAAGAATCTCAGCCTCAGTGGAAATTGCTCCTTGTGACAGAAACTGGATTTTCATAAAGTACATGGAATAGTGGATTTAGAAGGGAAAATGCTGACTTGACTTAGTTTTGAAAATTTGGAATGCTTCATTTGGTGCACTGAGCTTTTAGTATCTTAGAGGCATAACACAAACAAAAAGCTTTTAAATCTATCCAGGAATTGGTTTTAGGAGTGCTAATATGGATCAAGCTTCTCATCCTAAATATTCCTCCAACCAGTAAGTTAATACAACATTAGAGAATTTGTGGTAGAACAAAAGCATTTTTATCCTGTAGCAATTAGTTGTGATTTTGTTAACAACTACTTAATTTTTTAGATAGTAATATAGAAACATTATATGCAGAATAGAAATTTGCAAAGGTAAATTATAATATTGAAGTCCCAAAAGGAGTTTAAGGGCTTCTTTAAATATATACATCATTTAGGATTTCAGAAGTGATAAATAGAAGTGATAAAAATTCTCATTTTATCTCCTGCCAAAATCCCTTCTGTTCCAGGAAAACCAATCAGCCATCCAGTAAATGGAATTCACAGGACCTCGAAAGTATACACCCTGGCTTGTATCAGCAATAGTGTGGCCAGCAGGACCAGGGCAGTGATCACTCCCCTGGACCTGGCACTGGTGAGGCCACACCTCAAATACTGTGTCCAGTTTTTGGCCCGTCAAGAAGCTTATTGAGGTGTTGGAGCAACAAGATGACAAAGGATTTAGAGCACAAGTCTTATGAGGAGTTTGGGCTGTTTCATCTGAAGAAAAAGAGAGTGGAAACCTGAAAGGAAGTTGTACCCAAATGGGAATTAGTCTTTCTCCCAGGTAACAAGTGACAGGAGAGAGGAAATGCTCTCAAGTTGCACCAGGGAAGGTTTAAGTTGCATATTAGGTTATCAAGTGTTGGAACAGGCTGCTCATGGAAGTCCTGAGTCCTCATTCCTGAAGGTATTTAAAAGTCATGCTGGTGTGGCACTTTGGGGACATGGTTTACTGGTGGACTTGGCAGTGCTGAGTTAATAGTAACTTACTATGATCTAAGAGGTCTCTTCCAACCTAAACAATTCCATTGTTTGCTGGATTTTTTCTTTATTTTAAGAAAAACTTGAGAGCAATGCAAATTTAATAATAAAAATGTGAAGCAATAGAATTAGAACAGACATCTACAGAGAAGAGAAAGGAAAGAGAAAGCATTGCATATTTTAATTGGGAAGAACAGGAGTGAAGCTGTCTGCTTCTACCAGCAGCAAACAAACTGGTAGAGTCCCCAAAGCTCAAAGAGGTGTGTAAGGAAGAGCTTTCTCTTCCCAGAAAACAAAATTTCAGGCCATGCAATTGAATTAAGCAAATAATGAGAAAGCAAATAAGTGTTCAGAAATTCAACAGAGCTCCAGCAGGAGGAAATAATTGAACAAAGGATGCCTCTGCATCTCAGCTCCTGAAGTGGTTACTGTGCTCAGCTCACCATCAGTGAGTACTGTCTGTGCTGGCCCCAGGGTGTGTGAAGGCACTGCAAACTGGGAAGCTGAGCTGCACTTGGCATAGCAAAAAGACAGGTCTTCAACAGACAGCAAAGAAATAGTGAGAGATAGAAAACCCAAAGTATAAATATTAATAGCACAACATTGGCTCTTTTTCTGCATACCCTGCAAGAATTTCACTACTAAACTTGGATCTGAAGTGTAGCTGCTGACCAAGTCTTCATGAGAGAGGAGCTGGAAAAAATTTTACATCCACTGGGGAAACAAGCAAGACACGTCCCTACTTGAATAGCATTGTCAGCACAGCATCAATGTCACCATTGTGCTGTCATTTTATTACAGCACAAACAACACAGATATATAGGTTATCATGAGTCACAACGGTAAGCCCGAACCCTGATCCCTTCAAAACATATAATGTGTTCTCCACATAATCTGTATACTTTGGTTTTACCTATTTGATTAATGAGGAAACTAATAGTCATTTTCTTGACATGTAGGGCCACTGAGACTAAAAGTTAGATTTGAGATACTTTATTTCAACATATTTTGCCTTTTAAAATCAATCCCAAGGGGAGACTGTTTCAACTAATTAATCTTCTATTCCCTGAACTCTGTTGAAAATGGGCCTGCCTTGTCTCATTACCTCTGCTTCAGTCCTCAGAACCACCTAAAGGTGGATTTCACAACCCAGATGTACATCATAAGAAATGGTTCCCTGCCCTCATGGGACTCTGAATGATGGTGATAAAAGCCGTGTTAGAACAGGCAGTCATACATTGGGATGCCTAAGGTAGCTGTCCCTGCTGTAAAAAAAAGGAGAGTGAAAAAGCAATAAGCTAACAGCTACCAGAAAGTTTTCTCTCTTTGATGTTCAGCAGCTTTAGGACACATTAATTGTTGCCTTTTGATTTCCCCAGATGCTGGCTTAGCAGTCCAATTAACCTGCTGCAACTTTTAATGATTGTGTTCTATGACAGAATGTAAACTCTATGTGTTTTCAGCTGTGTCCAAACTTTGGAGGTGGGCACACAAATTCAAGCTTTTTTGTCCCTTTATGACTTTAGTCCTCTCTGTAGCAAGATGATTTAGATTGCAGTCCATTATTTCATAAGCAGCACTGTTTCAGGGCTCAAATGCCTTTCCTGTCGCACCATTGCAAAAAGCTTGTGGCACTCAGAGTCATTCCTTTATCAGATATTACAAGCTGCACTGTTCTCTGGTGCCTCTTGGACTGAATGTCATTGATTTTGTTCAGTTCCCCTCTCTAATCTTTGTACAACCTATGTTTTAATGATATACCAAAAAAGTTTCCAGCAGGATATGGAATTGTGCCTCCTTGCAGAGAGCCTTCAGTAAACTTCTCATCTGTAAAGAGACTCCAAGATAGATGTAGAAAAAGAAGACAGTAAGGACAAAATTTAGCCTCTACAAGATAAACACACAATAAAGCCGTTTATCTCTGGTATCCCCTAGGCATCTTATCAACTCGATTGGCTTATGTCCTTGCTAATCTTCTACTCTGAAATGTGAGGATTTTTCAAAGCTAAATATTAAAAAAAAATCTGGCTTTTTCTGTCCTTGACATTTCTGGTCAAGGACTTCCTTTATACATAGATGATCCAGTACTCCAGATCTCATGCTCTGTGGAAGAGGGAAGAAGAAAGAGGCCAGTTATTTGTACACATTGTTGTAGCATTCAATTTTACTGTGCCTATTAGGATTCTTTCAAGATGCCAGTATTCTGGATCAGAGTCTGTGCAGCAGGGAGGCCACAAGCTGTTGTATTGGCACCTGTGCTCAGAAACTCTTTAGTGAGAACATAGAGGACAATTTCTTCAAGCTATGCATAAATCCTATTAGCATGGTCAGTTGACCACACTGATGTTAAATCAGCAATTAAGCCCGACAAAACAGTGACAGTATCTGTATTGTCAAGGCAGCCCTTCTAATGGAAAAAATATACTATTTTTTGTCAAAGTGGAATGGCATTTGTTAAGGACAGCCTGACATAAGACCAGAATATCCCAAACAACTCTGCTGCACTTCTGTTGGCTTCTTTTAAAGCCAGTAGATATGGTTGCAAATCCACATAAGCCTTTAATTGATGTAAATAAAGCATAGGATGTAATCAAAATAAATGTGTAAGTGCCTAGAATGATTGCACATGTTAATCCATTCAGAGGAACTAGCTTTGCAGAGCTAAATAATAACTTATTATTCAGCCACCTATTTCACACCCGGCTGACGCATATTCACTCCTGTGACCAAGACAGCCCCCCCCCCCACCACCATTTTCAATAATAATTGTGCACTCTGGCACAGAGCAGCACTGGAAATGGAGTTGTGAAAAGGTGCTAAAAGCACCTATTTGCACATCTTAACATTACCATGCATTACCATACTCCCAAATTCTGGCCCATTCTGTAGTGGAATGGGGTTAACTTTTAGTGTGAGAAAAGTTTTCACGTTTTTTGACTTCCAAAAGCAATATACTGAAAATGGCTGCAACTGAGAGGCTGATCTAGCAGTTTGTGAACTGTGCTGTGCTTTAACCATCCATATTTGGAAGCCTTCTCTTTGTCTTGTTTGCATAGATATGAAAGAATTTACAAAATCCATTTATACGCCATTTGTCCTGCAATGTGGTCTTTACACTTTGTTTTGACTGACAGTTCAAAAAAAAAGTATATCATTGTGGAACAAAAGAGAAGGAAAATCTTTTCATGAAATGAAAGAATAACATGACCTACTTTCTAAGTGTATAAGAATGGGGAGATTAGCATTTTCCACCTTCCTGAGGTGTTCTCAGGTTTTATAAATCTAGAATGTGCTATGGAAATATCAAATTTTTGTGGGATGCTGCAATCTAGATAAAGCTATCCTGTTAGTTATAGATATCTCCAGACTCTCCTGTTTCTCTATTTTAGAGTTGCTGAGATTTTTTTATCTGAAGCAAAATCTGTCCACATATGACTTCTACAAACCATGAGACCCTTCAGAAGTGAATGAACTATTTCTGAAGATTTTTCTCGAACAAAGGCAAGGTTTTGTTACTTTAAAAAGTACTGGGTTTTTTTTAACCTCTGAAACTGACATATGTGAGGTACAAACATTGTAAAGACAATTCACTTTAGTTTTCCCCGAAAGTAAAATCACCAAGGTCAGTCTATGGATGGAGGAAAAAACAAATCTATATTAACAGAAAAGATAAGCTCTAAGCCTCTTATTTGAGAAAATTTTACACTGGAGTGAAAGTACCTTCATCATAACCTTGAAGAGTCAATGTTTGTATTATTTAGAGATGTTGACTAACTGTTCAGCTATGTACATCTAGAGGCTAATGCCCAGAAATCATGGGTGCATACCAAATATCTGTTTAAAAATCAAGTTCATTTCAGTAACAGAAAATCGAGAAAGACCAACACAACTATTAGCTTTTAAAACAATCCTTTTAATCACTTGAGATCAATTTAGTTGTAACAAATTGAGGAAAAAAACTTTGAGCTTATTACTGTTCTTATCATTAAATTTTCTGAAGAAATATTGATAGATTTGAGTAGTATTCACATACCTATCAAATGAGGTTCTTTACTTACATGTGCTTTTTCCATGAAAGGGCTCACTTGGAAGCCCTGGAGAAAAAGAAAATTAATCTTGCTACTTTCCCAGTTCTTCAGTAGGATGCTATTTACTTTGGAATGCAAGAAAAAAGATCTTATTTCAAAACTGCTAATTGTCTCATTTGTCCAACCATGTTTGTTAGTGATTAATGCTGGGGTCAAAGATAAGCACAAGAATGCTCTGCTGACTAGGAGTTCACACACAGAAATAGGGCCTCAGTCATATAAGCTGCTGACCAGTTAAGGTTGTGGCAAATATGCACTTTCCATCTAACTGTGTAAATATGGATATTCCTACCTTCTTAAAGGAAAAAAACATAACTCAGGTAGAAACTCCTAAGTCACGCAACAGGAAAATTAGGCATATACTCAAATCTCAACCTGAAAGAGCTCATTAAGGACATTTGACTGTTCTGTAAAAAAAGTCAGTTTATTCACTTGGATGTTACTGAAATAGACTGATAGAATCTGTGTAGTCAGTAGTTTCCCTTCCAGGTAATTGTTTACCTGCATCAAGTCTCCTGAATTCCTCACAGACCGAAGGCCTCGGAGGATCCATTTAACTGTTGTGCATATTTTAGTTTCCTAATCTATTGACCAGCATAGTAGCATTAATTTGCCTCTGCAGTCTTCTGTTGACTTAATTCACACCTGCCTTGTAACCCCTGAAAAAAAACCCTCTTTTTTCAAATGAATATAGGACATCATCAATTTTCTAAAGAGTAGAGTTAAATTCCTCCAAGATACATTTCTTTATTCTCTGTAACAGCACCCATTTAGAGGACTATTTTTAACTCTTCTACGATTGATCTGTACTAATACTCTAAGTACACCTTAATTCAGAGAACATTCTGACTGTGTCCAAAAAGCTAAATCAAAACCACAGGCTTTCAGCTGTGCCTTGACATTAAAAAGTACAAACAAAATGCAAATCCTACCTTTAGATCTCAGCCCATTTAGGCTGTTTTCCTTTGCCTTTCCTTAAAACTTCTAGGCCTTGCAAAATCCTCCAAGAATAGTGATAGAAGAAAAGGAAGAAAGGAGAAAAGCTTTGTTACCTCCCTCTTGGCCCAAAGACTAAAAATTAATGATTTGGGTTGGAAAGAAACTTAAAGATCATCTAGTTTCAATTCCCCTGCAGAGACACCTTCTACTAGAGTTTGATCATTTTAAAATAATAAACAATAAAATCTCACCAATTCTTACTGTCACTCCTGCTACAGGCTCTAATGCTTCTTTCACCTATTACTGTGGTGTTACTTATCAGGCTTTGGTGTTATCAGCCTTTAGTGTGGCACCTCAAAGGATGACTCTAATAGCTCCACTTTATAGCATCCTTTCAATGACTGAAGGAGTGGCGACACAGGCATTTTATGAAGAGTTATTAGGCAACCTGCAATAGATAACAGCAGTAGAACAATTAGCTACATTCATCAAGATCACCTGAACAAAGAACAGCGTGTCAGATACATTTGTATCCACTTCAAAAGAGAATATAAATCTCAATATATAAGTTTAGAAGACTTATTAGACTTTCATGCCTTGACAAGTGTTTTATTTTAATTTCATTCTACACCACAATGAGTTGCTGACATGCAGTTACTTCTTTCAGTTGTGGAATCAAGCCAGGTTTTTTGCAGTGATATGTCTCCTGGCCTAGTGATAGAAAAGACGATTTGTATAACAGTGTTCTAGAAAGGGGTAAGAAATGCAGGTACCGTGAAAAGAAATAGTTGCATACAGGACCTGACCGAGATCAGTTAAGAATGTCTGCTATTCATTAATGTTGTGAATCTCCAGATTTTCCTCCCTTTCTGAAAAACATGGTTAGGAAAAGAAGATTAGCATTAGCATTTCCAAGCTACAGTTCATCCTGTAGGATTAAAATAATTAAACACTTTTGCACTATACACAATTAAAGGTAGATTAATAAATTGGAATACATTTAATGCTAGAGGCAACTTTTTTAAGGACACCTGAGCTTACTGAATTGAGACACTGAGATAAAAAAGCATTATTCAATCTATGTTGAGTTCCTTGTTTACCACAAATTACCTGTAAGAGTGAGGAAATCACTTTGAACAGGTGTTGTTTCAAAGAGTGATTATTCCATAAGCTAGCTAAGCAAGCTTGAAGTAGGATGCTCTACTATTCCAGTGGGTTTAGTATGATTTGTACTAATAAATGTAAACATCTCAAAGCTCGGTCTCAGTAGGGTTTTTAGCAATGTCCAAAACTGCCAATTCAAGTAACAATGACTTGTCATAGACTTACTCAGATCCCTTACCAAACCAGTGTCAGAAATTATAAAACAGCTCAAAGATCACTGATCTCACTACAGTCTACAGTGATATTCCATAAAACAGGGTAAACATTACAAAGCTACACAAGTAAATGAAGGGCACAGAAATCTTCCTTATCAAAAGGGAGAAATAGGTGACAAGGAATATCAATCTGAAATAAAGACAGCACCACAGAGACATTAATGTGTGCCATTTACTTTAATTAGTGAGTGGCTATCTGCTGTTCTAACAAAAAAGACACTTCAACAAAATAGAATGAACCTTCATGACTCCCTTGGCAAATGCAGAGCAAAATAACTTTCTTATTAAAAGGATATAAAATTCAGCAGAAAAAAGACAAAGACAAAAAGGATAAGAAATGCACTCTCAAAAAATATTCAAGTAAACTACAAGTTGAATACTGTACAAATGCAATAATTTGAGAATACAAACACTTGCTCGACATCACCATCACAATCACAGCTGGGAAGCATTTGCTAATGTTGCAGCAGGTGACATACTTTTCATTAAAAAAATTTAAATAGTTTTTAATATTTTAAACAGCAAAAACTCTCTTAAAAGGAAAAGTGTTTTTCTTGCTAAGAACTCCAGGTAGTTGTACTAGACATTTAATTTAATTTTCTGAAAATTATTAATTTATCCTTATTCTCAGTATCTTTCCTTATAATTTTGTCAGGGGGAAACATCATAGTGCTCGGGGAACTACGGCTCAACCTGTGTACTAAACAGCTCGAATTCCAGTGTAGCCACAACTCACTGACTTCCTTTCAGTATGGAACTCACCTGCCAGGGCAAGACACACCAATTTTAAGATTTTGTTCTTGCTTTTTCCACCTACAGCACCACATCTAAAGTGCTTACTCACTTGCTTTGAACTTCTCACTTAGACATTCTGTTTTTAGTCTTTGCTTTTCTCAGTCTTGCAGTCAAGTGAGAACTCCAGTGCTTCAATTTACAGTTCTGTAGGGAATGTAAACATCCTTTTACCTTTTTTCTTGATTGGTTATCTTTTAAAACATAAACATGTACTACAATACATATTACTCTCTTGTTACCCACAGTAGATTCTGTTTGTGCTTGGATAAAACAACAAAACAGGACTGTTATCTGCCTAGAGAATGTAGTCCAAATGTTCACATTTCAATGAGATGTCTACAGTCATCCATTTGATGTAAGCCCTTGAGCTTCATCCAGAAGATACAAAGGAGAGAGATGAGCAGAGAGGCTGTGGGGAGCAGTCACTGGGGATACTCTTTACTGAATTCCGTTATTTACTTCTATACACATAGGTATCCCTGCTGTAGGACCAGAGACCTCTGAGACTTGGGAAGAACCTGTCAGGAAAAATTGGAAAAAAACCCAAGCCAACCACACAAAAAAAGTCCTAATACCAAGGAAAAAGTTGGCTCCAGATTGTTTAATGCAATTTTACAAATTTCAAGCAAGACTGAAATGCTGAGTAAATCTAATGAAACTGAAAACAAATAGGTACAATTGCATTCCTTCCTTTAGGAAGACTCATTCCACAGGAAATAAGAGAATATAATAATGCCTGAAGTGGCAAAAATCCCCTCAAAGTCTTATCACAGCAGGGAGGGTGTTGGGGAATCAATTGTCTTAATCTGACTTTAATTAATTCTATAATGAGCATATAATTTCACCCTCCTGCAGTACAAAACATATTAATTATGAGTACAAGGACACAAGCAATAAAATTAAAGTAAAATTAGGACATAATTTTGTTTCCTTCAAGTGTTAAATAGAGAAGGATAATAAGGCAGTAGCTCAGAGCTTTTTAACTGGTACCTGGTTAAAAAGAAACCATACAAAAATCCTGGCATAATTAGCTAAGCAGACAGCACATTCATTTTTCTAATTTAAATATTTTCTACTTCCTTGGGTTGGGTTTTATTTTTTTTTG